>JAJGRX010000484.1:0-35384 GCA_025461125.1 Carex kokanica
CACCACCAGGAAGGCTACCCAGCCAGCCGGAGGTAAACCCTAGAGGAGAAGCTAAGGCGGTGACATTGAGAAGTGGGACCCAATATGAAGGACCAGCCATGCCTGACAAATCGCTGACATACACGGACCGTGCAGATGTTACACGGCCCGTGCAGACATCTGACCAAGAGAGAATCACACCTCCAGTCATTGCAACTGATCTCTCTATCAAAGACACGGACCGTACAAATTTCACACGGACCGTGCATTCCCGACCTGCTGAGAAACTGACCATCCGGACCGTGCAGTACCCGAACAACCAGCAGGAAACGTTGAAACGACTGTTCACACGGACCGTGCAGATGACACACGGCCCGTGCAAGAAAAATCTGGAAGCCAGAAGGACAGGGGCTGAGAAACCTCCACCGTACCGGCCACCTGTACCCTTTCCTCAGAGGCTTGTTGATACAAGACTGAATGAACAATTCGCTAAATTCATCGATGTTCTCAAGCAATTGCACATTACCATTCCATTCACCGAAGCTTTAACCCAAATGCCCACATACGCCAAGTTCCTCAAAGATATCCTTTCCAACAAACGAAGCTTGGGGGGGCACGAGACGGTAAAACTAACGGAACAGTGCAGTGCTATTCTGAGAAGTGAGCTACCACCGAAACTGGAAGACCCTGGTAAGTTTTCTATCCCTTGCACCATAGGGAAAGCCACGATCAAGAAAGCTTTGTGCGACTTGGGAGCCAGCGTGAGTCTCATGCCACGCACCATTTTTGATCGAATGGGAGTAGGTGAGCTCAGACCTACGCGAATGACTCTGCAACTGGCAGACTCCTCGGTAAGATTACCACTTGGCATAGTGGAAGATGTACCGGTTCAGGTTGGTAAATTCTATGTACCTGCTGATTTTGTTGTAATGGAAATGGAGGAAGATAAGGAAGTCCCCATTATTCTGGGACGACCTTTTCTACGAACTGCAGGTGCGATAATTGATGTGCATAAAGGAACTTTAACCCTGAACATTGGAGAAGAGAAAGTGCGATTCCAAATTGATCGTGCCATGAAGTATCCCTCATCAACCGAGTCATGCTTCAGAGTAGATGTGATCGAAGATGCCTTACAGACTTGGCCGAGGACTACTTTCTTGAGCAGGTAAATAGCTCGCTAAGGTATCATTCCGACTATTTATCTGAATTGCAGGTTGAAACAAGCGAGCGGGACTCGATTTGTGCAGCAGAAGCCACATTTCATGACCTGGAACTAACACACGGACCGTATGAACCACACACGGACCGTACAATAGCACCAGAGAAGCTGGACAACAAGGAGACACAAGGGGAGAACACAGTTCACTCGGGGACCGAACACGGACCGCACAACTCTTGCACGGACCGTACACAAGCCCAGATGCAGCAATCTACACCCGAACTCAAACCCCTTCCAGCTAATCTCAGGTATGAGTTCCTTGGACCAAATAAAACATGTCCAGTGATTATAAATGCAGATCTCAACTCCGATCAAACCGCCAAGCTCTTGGAGAAGCTGAAAGCTCATAAAGGCGCGATTGGATATTCAATCAAGGACTTGAAAGGAATCGACCCAACCATCTGCACGCACAGAATCTTGCTGGAGGAAGATCACAAGCCATCGGTTGAACACCAGAGACGGCTCAACCCAAATCTGAGAGAGGTAGTAAAAAAAGAAATTTTGAAACTTCTTGAAGCAGGTATCATCTACCCGATTTCCGACAGCAAGTGGGTAAGCCCTGTCCATGTGGTGCCGAAGAAAGGAGGAGCAACGGTAGTAAAGAATGACAAGGATGAGATGATCCAAACACGAGTCGTGACTGGCTGGAGGATGTGCATAGACTACAGAAAGCTCAACACGGCCACGCGCAAGGATCACTTTCCATTACCCTTTGTTGATCAACTCCTTGAAAGGCTTGCAACTCATTCTTACTTTTGTTATCTTGATGGTTTATTCTGGTTTCTTTCAAATACCCATCCACCCACAGGACCAAGAAAAGACCACTTTTACATGCCCATATGGTACCTATGCATACCGTAGGATGCCCTTCGGTCTTTGCAATGCACCGGCAACTTTTCAGAGAGCCATGATGGCTATCTTTTCTGATTTCATTGAGAAAGAAGTCGAAATTTTTATGGATGATTTTTCTGTCTATGGTACTTCTTTCGATTCTTGTTTGACAAATCCTTTGTAAGATTTTGCAGAGATGCGAGGAAGTGAATTTGATTCTCAATTGGGAGAAATGTCACTTCATGGTACAAGAAGGTGTTGTTCTGGGACATGTTGTCACTTCCAAAGGAATTGAAGTGGACAAGGCAAAAATAGAGGTAATCGAGAAACTCGAGACACCGTCCAATGTTAAGGGTGTCCGAAGCTTTCTAGGCCATGCGGGGTTCTACCGCCGCTTCATCAAAGACTTCTCGAAAATCGCGAAACCACTGACCAATTTACTCATTAAAGATTCTGACTTTGTTTTTACAGATGATTGTGTTAAGTCTTTTTGCAGATTGAAAGAAGCTCTCATTTCAGCGCCTATCTTGCAACCACCTGACTGGTCTCTACCATTCGAGCTTATGTGCGACGCGAGTGACTATGCAGTCGGGGCAGTTCTCGGGCAAAGGAAAGACAAGATACCATGCGCTATCTACTATGCTAGCAAAGTGCTAGACGCAGCCCAGATGAACTACACAACAACTGAGAAGGAACTTCTCGCTGTTGTATTTGCCCTCGACAAGTTTAGATCATACTTAGTTGGCTCGAAAATAATTGTTTACACAGACCATGCAGCACTCAGGTATCTTTTAAATAAGAAAGATGCAAAACCCAGATTAATCAGATGGATTCTTCTTTTGCAGGAATTTGATCTAGAAATAAGGGACAAGAAAGGAGTTGAAAATTCTGTTGCCGACCACTTATCCCGACTTCATTGGGAGGATGATAGTGCCACCAATCTGCCAATTAATGACTCATTTCCAGACGAGCAACTTCTGTCCATAAACAATAACCTGGAATCCCTGTATGCGGTCCGCACAAACCTTCACACGGGCCGTACACCAGTCCATACGGACCGTGCACACTGCAACTCGACTCCCTGGTATGCAGATTTCGCAAACTATCTTGCATCCGGAGTACTGCCTACCACAATGACCTTCCAGCAAAAGAAGAAGCTCAAATCAGACGCCAAGTACTACTTCTGGGAGGATCCTTTCCTTTTCAAAGTCGGATTGACGGGATATTCAGACGCTGCGTTCCACACAATGAAACAAACTCCATTATTGCTCACTGCCACTCATCTGCTTATGGGGGACATGCCTCGTTCTCTAAGACAGCCGCTAAGGTATTGCAATCAGGTTTCTATTGGCCCACTATTTTCAAGATACACGAGCTTTTTGTTCTCGCTTGCGATCGGTGTCAGAGAACCGGGAAACATAACAAGGCGCAGTGAAATGCCTCTCAACTCCATTCTGGAGGTAGAGATTTTCGATGTATGGGGCATTGATTTCATGGGACCATTCCCGGCATCTCGCGGGTATGAGTACATCTTGGTGGCAGTAGACTATGTGTCTAAATGGGTTGAAGCAGTGGCGTGTCGCACGGCTGATTCAAATGCCGTGAAGCGGTTGTTCACAGATGTTATTTTCCTCGTTTTGGAGTACCTCGTGCTGTTATCACTGACGGAGGCAAGCATTTCATCAACCGACAGTTTGACAATCTTTTGAGCCGACATGGGGTCACACATAAGGTATCCACCTCTTATCACCCTCAAACTAACGGTCAAGCTGAAATTTCTAACAGGGAAATTAAATCCATCTTGGAAAAGACCGTGGCAAGAACAAGGAAAGACTGGTCGCTCAAGCTGAGTGATGCACTCTGGGCCTATCGAACCAGCCTTCAAAACACCGATTGGCATGAGTCCCTTCAAGCTAGTGTACGGGAAACCGTGTCACTTACCAGTCGAAATTGAGCACAAGGCGTTCTGGGCCACACGAGCAATCAACATGGACATGCTTGCAGCAGGAGACAAACGCATCCTTAACTTGCACGAATTGGAGGAGATGCGTCTCAACGCCTATGAGAATGCAAGGATCTACAAAGAAAGAACAAAGTGGATTCATGACAAACCAGTCACACCTCGCGAATTCAGGGAAGGAGATCTTGTACTCTTATTTAACTCTAGGTTAAGACTTTTTCCAGGTAAACTCAAATCAAGATGGTCGGGCCCATTTGAAGTGAAGAAGGTGTACCCTTTCGGTGCAGTTGACATTGCAAACGAAGAATGCGGGACCTTTAAGGTCAATGGTCAGCGTCTCAAGAACTATATCGCTGATCACTCTTTCAACGAGCGGTTTGTGCAGACTCTCTCTGACCCCGCTCCAACCGAGACTTAGAGGAAGGAGGTCAAGCTCGAGACCTAAAACAAGCGCTTCTTGGGAGGCAACCCAAGCATTTTTAATTTTTCTTATTTTTATTTTTGCATGTCTACAAGTTTCATTTTAGTTACTTTTATTAATGTTTCATTCTGCATTTTTAGTTCAGATTCAAGTAGGAGCAATCCAGGTTTTCGTGCGTTCACACGGACCGTACAAGATTCCACACGGGCCGCGTCTTAACAATTTTTCGAGTCAGAGTAGGTTTTTGAGATTTTTCCCCAAACACACGGACCGTACAAAATTCTACACGGGCCGTATCTTAACAAATTTCAAGTCAGAGAGCATTTTCTGATTTCTTCGCGCACACACGGCCCGCACAAAATTAAACACGGACCGTGCAAATCCAAAAGGCGCGATCCGAAGAGTCGCGACCCATCGCTCCTCCCTCTCCCTTTTTAAAGGACCCCCACCCCCACCCCACCCGACCCCACCCCTAATTTTTGTCGTCTTCCTCCATACGGTCCGAGCAAACCCCACGTGCACAACCCTAACCCGCCGCCACCACTGTTCCTCGCGATTCTCGCCGATTCCTCCCTCTCCCGCTGCCGAACGCCGCCGCCTCTCTACTCTTCTCGCCGCCGCCCTCTTCTTCGCCGATCTACTTCGCCACTCTCTCTCTCCCCTTTGGCGCCGCCTCCTCCACTCGGTATCTCTCTCTCTCTCTCTCTCTCTCTCTCTCTCTCTCTCTCTTTTCTCTTCTTTTCCGATTCTCCATACTTCTCTCTCTTTCTTTGCCCTCCGCCAAAAATCGCGGCCGCCATTTTTCTCAACCAAAACCTTGACCCATACGGACCGTACAAAAATCCACACGGCCCGTACATTAACCTGTCACCAACCAGAGGCGAAAACCCTGTCATACGGTCCGCACAACCTCTCATACCGGCCGTATCCAACCCAATCCACACTATGCAACGCGAACGCCGTACCAAACGCGCCCACGAGAAAAGACACCCACCACCACCACCATCACCACCACTCCACCCTCTCCACCCTCTTCCCCAGAACGCTATGATTCTGATGCCCAAGAGTACTCTTCTGGCGAGTACACTGATTCTGCGGCACCATTTGAGGTCAATTTTCCGCATCCCCACTAAACGGATGTTGAAAACATTTCAAAAACCTCTCCACCAGAGTGTTTGAAAACACTCAGCGCGTTGACATGCCGACTCTGGCTCTATTCGGAGTTAAGGACGATTTTCCTCCTCCTCACTCAGAGGATCGGGTTCGACTCTTCTTTCTGGGAAATAGAACACGAATCCTACAAGTCGATACCCCACGAGTTTCTCTCCTCTCTCCAACTCAAAGTTGATGAACATGATGTCCCTTACATCAAGGTCCGGTTGTGCAACTCCACTCACAGAGTTGAACCTTCGCATCCTCCGCCTCTGGTTCGGCTTTTCACACCCGTACCGACCATTGAGGATCTGACCTTTCCGCGACGAACTAGAGAAAGACACTTTCTGGGCCATGCTTACTGGCAGAAGAGGGGCAGGACAACCACGAGTTCAAAGGCCCGTTTCATTCCACACCCTGTTATCCGCATTGTCCAGCGGGCTCTTGCATGCACTATTTTCGCACGCGGCGAGACGGTTCAACGCGCGAACAAGGACTGACCTCCTTCTGATTGATCAGATGCTTCGCACTGATCCAGACCGTCCGACCTTGCCATGCTCATGGTTCATCATTGGCTCGGTCTCCAGGGTTCGACTCGTTGGGTGGCAAGATTAAATTGGCGCCTATGTCACCCTCATCAAGGAGCGTCTTGCCATCGATGACCCTGGCCGTGAGCTATGTAAGGGTCCATCCACTCTTGACACGAGGGGTTTCGTTTGGCCCATTTCACTCGTTACAGTGCGGGGTGCTGCGGGTCACGAGGACCACTTCTATTGGCGCTTTTGAGGATGGTACGCAGCGCGAGCTCATTTCCCTGCACCCCTCTTTTCGATGAACCCCACCACTTGGCTTGTCACTGCAACTTCTGCACTCACCCCATCCCTGCGAACGGATTATACCTAGCTCCTCTGAAGCCACCTGTCACACCAGCCCCTGCGGGCCCTACCCTGCTGACACGGACTATTCGGGATCTTTACCGTCTGATGACCGACATCATTCTACCCAGCAAGGAGCAGGGCACTTCCATTCTGACATCCAGCGCCAGACCACTAGCCAGACTGCTCGCCTTAGTGAGTTTGGCGCGACAGCTCGACGCCTATGGGACCCGGCTAGGAGACATTGAGGACGCGATGCCGACTGGTGGTTCGACCGCCGACCCCTCTTCCGACTACTGATCAGGTTCGTTCTCTTCACCCCAGGCTTTTGTTTTACTTTTTATTAATCCTATTTACTTTCTTTTTAGTTGCATGTTCTGAAGCATTGAGGACAATGCTCGGAATAAGCTTGGGGGGATTGATAGTTGCATAGTAGTTGCATTTTGCATTTAGGTCATATTTATTTATTTTCTGCACTTTAGTGATAAATTTGTGTGATTGTTGGAATTAGGAGCTAATTTGAAAATTTTTGGTTATAATTTGGATGAAGTTGTGAGATTAGAAATAACCCCATGTTCGATTGAGAGAATTGCATAAGATAAGATATTTTGAGATTTTGAGGAAAATAAAAATTTGAATTGCATTGAGAAAACATTTTGAACTGAACCTATGCCTTTTAAAAAAATAGGGAATTGGGATTTTAAATAAAAGAAGGATTGGGATATCCATTGGTATGAAAGAATGCCATTGAATGTGTGTATTCATGATGTATTAAAAAGATGGAGAAAATAAGAGTACTGGACAATAAGTCTTACAAGGCGCCTTTTGAGCTTCGTCTCCCAATTTGTGAAAGTTTATAAATACATCAACACACGAATCTGCAACTTTCTAACCCAAGCTTGTAACAAGCTTGGGGGAAGCTAAAACAAAATCACCACAAATGAGGGGGCATAGATGGAAGAATAAAAAAAAAAAAATGAACTATCGATGGATTCGGATTACTAGTTTTCACAAGTATTAAAGCATCTTTGATTATAAAATTTAATTGATTGAATTGTGGGTTGAATCAAAATTGATCAAGGGAAAACAATTTATCATCCAAAAAGATTCTCATAAGTTTCTAACGAATGCAAGATCATGCAAATTTATCGCTTTTAATAATTTGAACTGCATTTAGGTAAATCCAAGTACCGGCCCATTGCCTAAGTTGAGATTCTTTGCTTGAGGACAAGCAAGATTTCAGCTTGGGGGAATTTGATATCTCTCCATTATAACTATATTCCGACCTTAATTCATACATAAACCTGTGCCTAAAAGCCTAAAAGTGTGAACATTCATTTAAATATCAATAGATTGTGGTACTGCTATGCTTTGTTTGTTGATTTGCAGAAAACGGGCGAAAAACAAGGAAGATTCTGCCTTTGACACATTTTCACACGGTCCGTGCACATTCTTGTGCGGACCGTGCACTAACCGCCCGAGCAGTCAGAGAGTTCACATGAAGAGGCTAAATCTCTGTAACTTAAACGCACAGGCACACGGTCCGTGCAGAATCTTGTGCGGACCGTGCACAGAAAATCCGGAAGTCCAGTCTGGCGATGGAAAGAAAGGCCAGCTGGGAAGGTCGAATAGGAAGGCTTTAAATGCGCGATTTGGAGGCATTAAAAGGGAGATATTCAGACCTAGGGACGGCTGGCTCTTGGAAGAACTCTTGGCTTGGAGAAGAAGTTTGGCAACGAATCTTCATCTCTTTCTTCGAGTTTTGTCATGAACTTTATTATTATTATTTGTTTTTTGCTTTTCAATCATGCTTGAGTAGACTTTTATTGTTTCTAGGGTTATGATGTAGTCGAATGCTTTGTTTTATTTGCTAGTTACTTGGAATTTGTGTTGAATCTTGTGCTTGCTTGCTTGTGTAGTATTTTATTGCTTAGTAGAATTCGTTTGAATTGAATTGTTAATCCGCTAGATGAAAGGCCTCATCTAAATGGAATATAAATAACCTTGATATTCACTCGACCAAACTAAGTATTTGAGATAGGTTTACGATCCGAGAGGTGAAACCAAGTAGTAGCCGAGAGGTGAACTTTTCCTTCGTATCGAGAGATCTAGGATATCTTTAGTAAACCAACAAGTGACTTAGGATATTAAACCAACAAGCGAAAGTTGAGGTTTGAGAACCCTAGGAGGGCAGAAATTGAATCCCGCACCGAGTAATTAAGCCAACATGCGAGAGTTGAGGTCTAGGTACTTTGGGTTCGGTCAATAGAACCCTGCACAGGAAAATCAACACAGAAACCAGTAGCTGCTGTATTAACTCGAGGGCCACACGGACCGTGTACGAGAGTACACGGACCGTGCACATTACACACGGCCCGTGCATGAAAGTGCACGGACCGGGCACCTTGAGACTTGGCTGAGACGAAATCAGAAACCCTAGGAACTCCTTTTTAATCAATTAAACCCAAATCAAACTTTACTTTATTGTCTTTAATTACTGTAGTTTGAACTGTTAGGATAAGTAATACCCCAAATCAACCTTTGCAGACTTCTAGAATCTCTGTAGTCTAAGCTAAGTCCGGTAATTATCAAACCGTTCCCTGTGATCGATACCCGACAATATACTATTCGATAGGACTGTGCACTTGCAGTCTGAAGCCGAAGGTGTATCTAAGGTTTAAAAGGTACAGTTTACTGTACTGAAACTTTGTGCATTATCCTTTTGGTGCAACAAGTTTTTGGCGCCGTTGCCGGGGACGGCATTGAAAATTTTGGATTTTTGCTTATTTTGCTAAAATTCTAGATTTTAACTTTCTTTTAAATTTTTCTCTCACCACAGGATCAAGCTGGAAAACGCACTACCACCCAAGGGTGACTACAATCTGAGGAGCAGAGCACAAACCTCGAACACGGAAACTCCTCCAGATCCAACTCAAATCCAGAACACAGCTGTTCCTCCACCACCACCTCTGCACACGGTCCGTACAGAAGACACACGGTCCGTACACTCTGACAACCAGAGCAGAGAAGACATGAGCAACAACGGAGACGACAGAGATGAGAACGGGAATGATGTTCCCGACTCTGATGATGACATGGCTGACTTTGTCCCAAGGACTTTGCGAGAATTCAATGTGCCAAGAGCTGGAGATGTGAGGGGAGCAATCAGGCTGCCAAGGATTGTCGGAAACCAACCGAACTTCAATCCCGGTGTTGTCAACATCGTGCAGCAGAAACATTTCATGGATTGGATCATGAAGATCCACATGCTCACCTTCAGACATTTCTTGAGTGTTGCACAACCATTAAAACTAATGGCGCAACCGCCGATTACATTAAACTCGCATTATTCCCTTTTACTCTTAGGGATAAAGCAAAAAAATGGTTAGGGTCTTTACCAAGGGATTCGGTAACAACTTGGAGGGAATTGTCTAAACTGTTTCTAACTAGATTTTTCCCTCACAAAAGAACTGCTAAGGTTAGGACCCAGTTAACCAGTTTTAAGCAAAGGCCCGATGAACCATTGAATGAGGCATGGGAAAGGTTTAGGGAATTACAATACTATTGTCCACACCATGGTATACCAGATTGGTTGTTGATTCAGACCTTTTATGATGGTTTAACTGATAGTACTCGCACCTCTATTGATGCTGTTGCAGGTGGAGCACTTATGTCAAGGGAACCCCATGAAGCCATGGAACTGATCGACAACATGGCCAGAACCAGCAATGGTCCGGCCGCGATAACACCCGAGCTGGGGGAGGTGGCCGATTCGAGGTCGATCAGATGACTGCTCTAACCGCCAAGCTCGATGCTATGCAGAAAGCTTTTGACAAGATGAGTGTAAAATCAGTCAACCAACAGCAACAAACTTGTGTCATGTGTGGGGACGAAGGACACGCTTACGAGCAATGCCCGCTAGCGCAAAGGGATGAAGAACCCGAGCAAGTCAACTCTCTCAACAATGAACCATACTTTCCAAAACCTCCTTTCAACCGATCTTACTCCAAAGACCCGGTTGAGCAACAAAACTGGAGGTGGAAACAAAACAACCCTGCACCATTCAGCAATTCTTCCAATCCCTCTTTCAACAACTCCTTCAACAATCCTTCTGGCAGCAACAATAACCGAAACTTTACCAGAATGCATCTTTCAACAACAACCGAACAGCTCAATCAGGTCCTCCCAAACCCTATAATGACTTTATGCATGAGCAAGGGAAAATGAACCAGATGATGTTCGAACAGATGCAAACAATGAATGCGCAATTGAATGCTCAGCTGGCTGCTCAGAACAAGTTGATAGAGCAAATAAACGACAAAGTCAACACAAGCCTTACACCACCAGGAAGGCTACCCAGCCACCGGAGGTAAACCCTAGAGGAGAAGCTAAGGCGGTGACATTGAGAAGTGGGACCCAATATGAAGGACCAGCCATGCCTGACAAATCGCTGACATACACGGACCGTGCAGATGTTACACGGCCCGTGCAGACATCTGACCAAGAGAGAATCACACCTCCAGTCATTGCAACTGATCTCTCTATCAAAGACACGGACCGTACAAATTTCACACGGACCGTGCATTCCCGACCTGCTGAAGAAACTGACCATCCGGACCGTGCAGATGACACACGGCCCGTGCAAGAAAAATCTGGAAGCCAGAAGAAGACAGGGGCTGAGAAACCTCCACCGTACCGGCCACCTGTACCCTTTCCTCAGAGGCTTGTTGATACAAGACTGAATGAACAATTCGCTAAATTCATCGATGTTCTCAAGCAATTGCACATTACCATTCCATTCACCGAAGCTTTAACCCAAATGCCCACATACGCCAAGTTCCTCAAAGATATCCTTTCCAACAAACGAAGCTTGGGGGGGCACGAGACGGTAAAACTAACGGAACAGTGCAGTGCTATTCTGAGAAGTGAGCTACCACCGAAACTGGAAGACCCTGGTAAGTTTTCTATCCCTTGCACCATAGGGAAAGCCACGATCAAGAAAGCTTTGTGCGACTTGGGAGCCAGCGTGAGTCTCATGCCACGCACCATTTTTGATCGAATGGGAGTAGGTGAGCTCAGACCTACGCGAATGACTCTGCAACTGGCAGACTCCTCGGTAAGATTACCACTTGGCATAGTGGAAGATGTACCGGTTCAGGTTGGTAAATTCTATGTACCTGCTGATTTTGTTGTAATGGAAATGGAGGAAGATAAGGAAGTCCCCATTATTCTGGGACGACCTTTTCTACGAACTGCAGGTGCGATAATTGATGTGCATAAAGGAACTTTAACCCTGAACATTGGAGAAGAGAAAGTGCGATTCCAAATTGATCGTGCCATGAAGTATCCCTCATCAACCGAGTCATGCTTCAGAGTAGATGTGATCGAAGATGCCTTACAGACTTGGCCGAGGACTACTTTCTTGAGCAGGTAAATAGCTCGCTAAGGTATCATTCCGACTATTTATCTGAATTGCAGGTTGAAACAAGCGAGCGGGACTCGATTTGTGCAGCAGAAGCCACATTTCACGACCTGGAACTAACACACGGACCGTATGAACCACACACGGACCGTACAATAGCACCAGAGAAGCTGGACAACAAGGAGACACAAGGGGAGAACACAGTTCACTCGGGGACGAACACGGACCGCACAACTCTTGCACGGACCGTACACAAGCCCAGATGCAGCAATCTACACCCGAACTCAAACCCCTTCCAGCTAATCTCAGGTATGAGTTCCTTGGACCAAATAAAACATGTCCAGTGATTATAAATGCAGATCTCAACTCCGATCAACCGCCAAGCTCTTGGAGAAGTTGAAAACTCACAAAGGCACGATCGGATATTCAATCAAGGACTTGAAAGGAATCGACCCAACCATCTGCACGCACAGAATCTTGCTGGAGGAAGATCACAAGCCATCGGTTGAACACCAGAGACGGCTCAACCCAAATCTGAGAGAGGTAGTAAAAAAAGAAATTTTAAAACTTCTTGAAGCAGGTATCATCTACCCGATTTCCGACAGCAAATGGGTAAGCCCTGTCCATGTCGTACCGAAGAAAGGAGGAGCAACGGTAGTGAAGAATGACAAGGATGAGATGATCCAAACACGAGTCGTGACCGGCTGGAGGATGTGCATAGACTACAGAAAGCTCAACACGGCCACGCGCAAGGATCACTTTCCATTACCCTTTGTTGATCAACTCCTTGAAAGGCTTGCAACTCATTCTTACTTTTGTTATCTTGATGGTTATTCTGGTTTCTTTCAAATACCCATCCACCCACAGGACCAAGAAAAGACCACTTTTACATGCCCATATGGTACCTATGCATACCGTAGGATGCCCTTCGGTCTTTGCAATGCACCGGCAACTTTTCAGAGAGCCATGATGGCTATCTTTTCTGATTTCATTGAAAGAAGTCGAAATTTTTATGGATGATTTTTCTGTCTATGGTACTTCTTTCGATTCTTGTTTGACAAATCTTTGTAAGATTTTGCAGAGATGCGAGGAAGTGAATTTGATTCTCAATTGGGAGAAATGTCACTTCATGGTACAAGAAGGTGTTGTTCTGGGACATGTTGTCACTTCCAAAGGAATTGAAGTGGACAAGGCAAAAATAGAGGTAATCGAGAAACTCGAGACACCGTCCAATGTTAAGGGTGTCCGAAGCTTTCTAGGCCATGCGGGGTTCTACCGCCGCTTCATCAAAGATTTCTCGAAAATCGCGAAACCACTGACCAATTTACTCATTAAAGATTCTGACTTTGTTTTTACAGATGATTGTGTTAAGTCTTTTTGCAGATTGAAAGAAGCTCTCATTTCAGCGCCTATCTTGCAACCACCTGACTGGTCTCTACCATTCGAGCTCATGTGCGACGCGAGTGATGCAGTCGGGGCAGTTCTGGGCAAAGGAAAGACAAGATGCCATGCGCTATCTACTATGCTAGCAAAGTGCTAGACGCAGCCCAGATGAACTACACAACAACTGAGAAGGAACTTCTCGCTGTTGTATTTGCCCTCGACAAGTTTAGATCATACTTAGTTGGCTCGAAAATAATTGTTTACACAGACCATGCAGCACTCAGGTATCTTTTAAATAAGAAAGATGCAAAACCCAGATTAATCAGATGGATTCTTCTTTTGCAGGAATTGATCTAGAAATAAGGGACAAGAAAGGAGTTGAAAATTCTGTTGCCGACCACTTATCCCGACTTCATTGGGAGGATGATAGTGCCACCAATCTGCCAATTAATGACTCATTTCCAGACGAGCAACTTCTGTCCATAAACAATAACCTGGAATCCCTGTATGCGGTCCGCACAAACCTTCACACGGGCCGTACACCAGTCCATACGGACCGTGCACACTGCAACTCGACTCCCTGGTATGCAGATTTCGCAAACTATCTTGCATCCGGAGTACTGCCTACCACAATGACCTTCCAGCAAAAGAAGAAGCTCAAATCAGACGCCAAGTACTACTTCTGGGAGGATCCTTTCCTTTTCAAAGTCGGAATTGACGGGATATTCAGACGCTGCGTTCCACACATGAAACAAACTCCATTATTGCTCACTGCCACTCATCTGCTTATGGGGGACATGCCTCGTTCTCTAAGACAGCCGCTAAGTATTGCAATCAGGTTTCTATTGGCCCACTATTTTCAAAGATACACGAGCTTTTGTTCTCGCTTGCGATCGGTGTCAGAGAACCGGGAACATAACAAGGCGCAGTGAAATGCCTCTCAACTCCATTCTGGAGGTAGAGATTTTCGATGTATGGGGCATTGATTTCATGGGACCATTCCCGGCATCTCGCGGGTATGAGTACATCTTGGTGGCAGTAGACTATGTGTCTAAATGGGTTGAAGCAGTGGCGTGTCGCACGGCTGATTCAAATGCCGTGAAGCGGTTGTTCACAGATGTTATTTTTCCTCGTTTTGGAGTACCTCGTGCTTATCACTGACGGAGGCAAGCATTTCATCAACCGACAGTTTGACAATCTTTTGAGCCGACATGGGGTCACACATAAGGTATCCACCTCTTATCACCCTCAAACTAACGGTCAAGCTGAAATTTCTAACAGGGAAATTAAATCCATCTTGGAAAAGACCGTGGCAAGAACAAGGAAAGACTGGTCGCTCAAGCTGAGTGATGCACTCTGGGCCTATCGAACAGCCTTCAAAACACCGATTGGCATGAGTCCCTTCAAGCTAGTGTACGGGAAACCGTGTCACTTACCAGTCGAAATTGAGCACAAGGCGTTCTGGGCCACACGAGCAATCAACATGGACATGCTTGCAGCAGGAGACAAACGCATCCTTAACTTGCACGAATTGGAGGAGATGCGTCTCAACGCCTATGAGAATGCAAGGATCTACAAAGAAAGAACAAAGTGGATTCATGACAAACGCGTCACACCTCGCGAATTCAGGGAAGGAGATCTTGTACTTATTTAACTCTAGGTTAAGACTTTTTCCAGGTAAACTCAAATCAAGATGGTCGGGCCCATTTGAAGTGAAGAAGGTGTACCCTTTCGGTGCAGTTGACATTGCAAACGAAGAATGCGGGACCTTTAAGGTCAATGGTCAGCGTCTCAAGAACTATATTGCTGATCACTCTTTCAACGAGCGGTTTGTGCAGACTCTCTCTGACCCCGCTCCAACCGAGACTTAGAGGAAGGAGGTCAAGCTCGAGACCTAAAACAAGCGCTTCTTGGGAGGCAACCCAAGCATTTTTTTAATTTAATTTTTCTTATTTTATTTTTATTTTGCATGTCTACAAATTTCATTTTAGTTACTTTTATTAAATGTTTCATTCTGCATTTTTAGTTCAGATCAAGTAGGAGGAATCCAGGTTTTCGGCGTTCACACGGACCGTACAAGATTCCACACGGGCCGCGTCTTAACAATTTTCGAGTCAGAGAGGTTTTTGAGATTTTTCCCCAAACACACGGACCGTACAAATTCTACACGGGCCGTATCTTAACAAATTTCAAGTCAGAGAGCATTTTCGGATTTCTTCGCACACACGGCCCGCACAAAATTAACACGGACCGTGCAAATCCAAAAGGCGCGATCCGAAGAGTCGCGACCCATCGGCTCCCTCTCCCTTTTTAAAGGACCCCCCCCACCCCACGACCCCACCCTAATTTTTGTCGTCTTCCTCCATACGGTCCGAGCAAACCCCACGTGCACAACCCTAACCGCCGCCACCACTGTTCCTCGCCGATTCCTCCCTCTCCCGCTGCCGAACGCCGCCGCCTCTCTACTCTTCTCGCCGCCACTCTCTTCTTCGCCGATCTACTTCGCCACTCTCTCTCTCCCCTTTGGCGCCGCCTCCTCCACTCGGTATCTCTCTCTCTCTCTCTCTCTCTCTCTCTCTCTCTCTTTTCTCTTCTCTCGTTCTATTCTCCATATTCTCTCTCCTTTCTTTGCCCTCCGCCAAAAATCGCGGCCGCCATTTTTCTCAACCAAAAACCTTGACCCATACGGACCGTACAAAAATCCACACGGCCCGTACATTAACCTGTCACCAACCAGAGGCGAAAACCCTGTCATACGGTCCGCACAACCTCTCATACCGGCCGTATCCAACCCAATCCACACTATGCAACGCGAACGCCGTACCAAACGCGCCCACGAGAAAAGACACACCACCACCACCATCACCTCCACCTCCACCCTCTCCACCCTCTTCCCCAGAACGCTATGATTCTGATGCCCAAGAGTACTCTTCTGGCGAGTACACTGATTCTGCGGCACCATTTGAGGTAAATTTTAGCATCCCCACTAAACGGATGTTGAAACATTTCAAAAACCTCTCCACCAGAGTGTTTGAAAACACTCAGCGCATTGACCTGCCGACTCTGGCTCTATTCGGAGTTAAGGACGATTTTCTCCTTCACTCAGAGGATCGGGTTCGACTCTTCTTTTGGGAAATAGAAAAAAATCCTACAAGGTCGATACCCACGAGTTTCTCTCTCTCTCCAACTCAAAGTTGATGAACATGATGTCCCTTACATCAAGTTCCGGTTGGGCAACTCCACTCACAGAGTTGACTTCGCATCCCTCCGCACTCTGGTCTCGCTTTCACGAACGTACCGACCATGTGAAGAACTTACCTTCGCGGAAGAACTAGAGGACAAGACACTTTCTGGGCCATGCTCACTGGCCGACGTGAGGGCGGACAACCACGAGTTCAAAGCCCGTTGTCATTCTCCCCTAACCAAACCCAGTTATCCTGCATTGTCCAGCGGGCTCTGCATGCACTATTTTCGCACGCGGCGAGACGGTCAACCGCCGACGAACAAGGACTGACCTCCTTCTGATTGACCAGATGCTTCGCACTGAGCCTGACCGTCCCGACCTTGCCATGCTCATGGTTCATCATTGGCTCGGTCTCCAGGGTTCGACTCGTTTGCGGTGGCAAGATTAAAATTGGAGCCTATGTCACCCTCATCAAGGAGCGTCTTGCCATCGATGACCTAGCGTGAGCTCTGTAAGGGTCCCTTCCAATCTTGACACCGAGGGGTTTTCGTTTAGCCCATTTCACTCGTACAGTGCGGGGTGCTGCCGGTCACATGGACCATTACTATTGGCGCTTTGAGGATGGCACTCAGCGCGAGCTTCCTTTCCCTGCCCCTATCTCTTTCGATGACCCCACCACTTGGCTTGTCACTGCCACTTCTACACCTCATCCCGTCCCAGCCACGGACATACCTAGCTCCTCACAGCCACCTGTCCCACCAGCCCCTGCGGGCTCCTACCCTGCTGACCCGACTATTCATGATCTTTACCGTCTCATGACCGACATCCGTTCCACCCAGCAGGAGCAGGGCACTTCCATTCTGGACATCCAGCGCCAGACCACTAGCCAGACTGCTCGACTTAGTGAGTTTGGCGCACAGCTCGACGCCTATGGGACCCGGCTAGGAGACATTGAGGACGCGATGCGCGACTGGTGGTTCGACGCCGACCCCTCTTCCGACTACTGATCAGGTTCGTTCTCTTCACCCAGGCTTTTGTTTTACTTTTTCTTACCTATTTTACTTTATTTTAGTTGCATGTTCTGAAGCATTGAGGACAATGCTCGGAATAAGCTTGGGGGGATGATAGTTGCATGTAGTTGCATTTTGCATTTAGGTCATATTTATTTTATTTTCTGCACTTTAGTGATAAATTTGTGTAATTGTTGGAATTAGGAGCTAATTTGAAAATTTTTGGTTATAATTTGGATGAAGTTGTGAGATTAGAAATAACCCCATGTTCGATTGAGAGAATTGCATAAGATAAGATGTTTGAGATTTTGAGAAAATAAAATTTGAATTGCATTGAGAAAACATTTTGAAACTGAACTATGCCTTCTAAAAAAATAGGGAATTGGGATTTTAAATAAAAGAAGGATTGGGATTATCCATTGGTATGAAAGAATGCCATTGAATGTGTGTATTCATGATGTATTAAAAAGATGGAGAAAATAAGAGTACTGGCCAATAAGTCTTACAAGGCGCCTTTGAGCTCGTCTCCCAATTTGTGAAAGTTTATAAATACATCACACACGAATCCGCAACTTTCTAACCCCAGCTTGTAACAAGCTTGGGGGAGCTAAACAAAATCACCACAAATGAGGGGGCATAGATGGAAGAATAAAAAAAAAAAAATGAACTATCGATGGATTCGGATTACTAGTTTTCACAAGTATTAAAGCATCTTGATTATAAAATTTAATTGATTGAATTGTGGGTTGAATCAAAATTTATCAAGGGAAAACCAATTATTCATCCAAAAAGATTCTCATAAGTTTCTAACGAATGCAAGATCATGCAAATTTATCGCTTTTAATAATTTCGAAACTGCATTTAGGTAATCCAAGTACCGGCCCATTGCCTAAGTTGAGATTCTTTGCTTGAGGACAAGCAAGATTTAAGCTTGGGGGAATTTGATATCTCTCCATTATAACTATATTCTGACCTTAATTCATACATAAACCTGTGCCTAAAAGCCTAAAAGTGTGAACAATTTCATTTAAATATCAATAGATTGTGGTACTGCTTACTGCGGCTATGCTTTGTTGAATTTGCAGGAAAACAGGCGAAAAACAAGGAAGATTCTGCCTTTGACACATTTTCACACGGTCCGTGCACATTCTTGTGCGGACCGTGCACTAAACCGCCCCAGCAGACAGAGAGTTCACACGAAGAGGCTAAATTTATGTAACTTAAAACGCACAGGCACACGGTCCGTGCAGAATCTTGTGCGACCGTGGCACAGATATCCGAAGTCCAGTCTGGCGATGGAAAGAAATGCCAGCTGGGAAGTCGAATAGGAAGGCTTTAAATGCGCGATTTGGAGGCAATAAAAGGGAGATTATCCAGACCTAGGGACGGCTGGCTCTTGGAAGAACTATTGGCTTGGAGAAGAAGTTTGGCAAACGAATCTTCATCTCTTTCTTCGAGTTTTGTCATGAACTTTATTATTATTATTTGTTTTTTGCTTTTATTAATCAATGCTTGAGTAGACTTTTATTGTTTCTAGGGTTATGATGTAGTCGAATGCTTTGTTGTTATTTGCTAGTTACTTGGAATTTGTGTTGAATCTTGTGCTTGCTTGCTTGTGTAGTATTTTATTGCTTAGTAGAATTCGTTTGAATTGAATTGTTAATCCGCTAGATGAAAGGCCTCATCTAAATGGAATATAAATAACCTTGATATTCACCTCGACCAAACTAAGTATTTGAGATAGGTTTACGATCCGAGAGGTGAAACCAAGTAGTAGCCGAGAGGTGAACTTTCTCCTTGATCGAGAGATCTAGGATATCTTTAGTAAACCAACAAGTGACTTAGGATATTAAACCAACAAGCGAAAGTTGAGGTTTGAGAACCCTAGGAGGGCAGAAATTGAATCCCGCAACCGAGTAATTAAGCCAACATGCGAGAGTTGAGGTCTAGGTACTTTGGGTTCGGTCAATAGAACCCTGCACAGGAAAATCAACACAGAAACCAGTGACTGCTGTATTAACTCGAGGGCCACACGGACCGTGTACGAGAGTACACGGCCCGTGACATCCACACGACGGCCCGTGCATGAAAGTGCACGGACCGGGCACCTTGAGACTTGGCTGAGACGAAATCAGAAACCCTAGGAACTCCTTTTTAATCAATTAAACCCAAATCAAACTTTACTTTATTGTCTTCAATTACTGTTATTTGAACTGTTAGGATAATAATACCCCAAATCAACCTTTGCAGACTTCTAGAATCTCTGTAGTTTAAGCTAAGTCCGGTAATTATCAAACCGTCCCTGTGATCGATACCCGACAATATACTATTCGATAGGACTGTGCACTTGCAGTCTGAGCCGAAGGTGTATCTAAGGTTTAAAAGGTACAGTTTACTGTACTGAAACTTTGTGCATTACCTTTTGGTGCAACAGGCTTGGTGCAAACAATTTTGTTCTCCTATTTGCAAAGTCCAACCGGTCGATCTAAACCGTTAGATATTTAATCCATATTAAAATGTGCTTGGAGACCAAATTTCACATTTTTTGGAATTTTTTACTATTTATTAAGCCACTTTGAAAGTTGCTGATTCGGGTGAACAGTAAAAACAGTGTAATCAAATTCTGGACCGTGTGATCAGCAACTTCAAAGTGGCTTAATAAATAGTAAAAAAAATTCCAAAAAATGTAAAATTTGGTCTCCAAGTAGATTTTAATATGGATTAAATATTTAATGGTTTGGATCGACGTTTGAACTTTGGAAATTTGAAAAGCATTCGTTTGAACCAAGGGCTTGGTGCAAACGTTTGTAGCTTAGCCACTCACTATATATATATATATATAGGAAGTGGCTACGGTGCTACGCGTATCATAGAGGGCCTCCGTGCTACGGCTCAATATTTGAGTTTTCAAAATCCTAACGGTCGATCCGAACTGTTCAACATGATCTCCATACGAATATGTACTTGCAAACCAAATTTTACATTTTTTAGAATTTTTTACTATTTTTTATATAGGTAGAAAATCACTTGATTTGAATGGTATAGAATTTCCAAATCAAATGATTTTCTACCTATCTAAAAAAATAGTAAAAAAATTCTAAAAAAATGTAAAATTTGGTTTGCAAGTACATATTTGTATGGAGATCATGTTGAACGGTTCGAATCGACCGTTAGGATTTTGAAAACTCAAATATTGAGTCGTAGCACGGAGGCCCTCTATGCTACGCATAGCATATTAGCCAAATCCTATATTATATAGAGAGTGGCTAAGCTCAAAACGTTTGCACCAAGCCCTTGGTGCAAACGTTTTGGTTCTCCTATTTGCAAAGTCCAAACGATCGATCCAAACCGTTAGATATTTAATCCATATTAAAATGTGCTTGAAGACCAAATTTCACATTTTTTGTAATTTTTTTGCTATTTATTAAGCCACTTTGAAAGTTGCTGATTCGAGTGAACAGTAAAAACAGTGCAATTAAATTCTGGACCGTGTGATCAGCAACTTTCAAAGTGGCTTAATAAATAGTAAAAAAATTCCAAAAAATGTAAAATTTGGTCTCCAAGCACATTTCAATATGGAGAACAACTTGAACGGTTCGGATCGACCATTTGGACTTCGAAAATCCGAAAACAAATCGTTTGCACCAAACCCTTGGTGCAAACGTTTGTAGCTTAGCCACTCTAATATATATAGAGTAGAACTAGGGTGCTCCTAAGCTCACCAAGCCCTTCCGTGAGCGCGACTCTAAAACCTATCAAATTGACTTCAAACGACATTTTCAAACCGTTAGATGTTCAATCTATATTAAAATGTGCTTGGAGACCAAATTTTACATTTTTTGAAATTTTTTTACTATTTATTAAGCCGGTTTGAAAACCGCTATTTTCCAATGGTGCAGAATTTTAATAAAAACAGCGGTTTTCAAACCGGCTTAATAAATAGTAAAAAATTCCAAAAAATGTAAAATTTGGTCTCCAAGAACATTTTAATATAGATTGAATATCTAACGGTTTGAAAATGTCGTTTGAAGTCAATTTGATAGGTTTTAGAGTCGCGCTCACGAAGGGCTTAGTGAGCTTAGGAGCACCCTAGTTCTACTCATATATATTATATATATATGAGATGAGCTATTGTGCTTTGCAAAGTAAAGCCATTGTTTTACTTCGGCTTACTTTTTGGATTTTCAAAGTCCAAAACGTCGATCCGACCGTTATGGTTGATCTACATATTGAAATGTGTTTGCAGACCAAATTTTACATTTTTTGGAATTTTTTTACTATTTATTAAGCCACTTTGAAAATTGCTGATCACATGGTCCAGAATTTTGTTGCACTGTTTTTTCTGGACCATGTGATCAGCAATTTTCAAAGTGGCTTAATAAATAGTTTCCAAAAAAATGCAAAATTTGGTCTGCAAGCACATTTCAATATGTAGATCAACTTGAACGGTCGGATCGACGTTTTGGACTTTGAAAATCCAAAAGTAAGCCGAAGTAAAACGATAGCTTTACTTTGCAAAGCACAATAGCCCATCTCTATATATATATATATATATAGAGTATGGCTAATTTGCTTCCGGAAGCATTTCGGCCGAGGTGCTGACGGGAACATATCTTGCAATTTGATGCTCAAACAACAAATTCAAACCGTTAGATGTTCAATCTATATTAAAATCTACTTGGAGACCAAATTTTATATTTTTTGGAATTTTTTTACTATTTTTTAAGCTGGTTTGAAAACCGCTGTTTTCAATGCTTCAGAAATTTAATAAAAACAGCGGTTTTCAAACCAGCTTAAAAATAGTAAAAAAAATCCAAAAAATGTAAAATTTGGTCTCCAAGTAGATTTTAATATAGATTGAACATTTAACTGTTTGAATTTGTTGTTTGAACATCAAATTGCAAGATATGCCCCCGTAAGCACCTCGCCGAAATGCTGCCGGCAGCAACTTAGCCGCTCCCTATATATATATAGGGATGGGCTATAGTGAGCGATGGAGTAAAACGAGTTTGTACTTCACGCCATATTTCCATCTTGAAAATCCAAACAACCGTTTTACCGAACCGTTCAAGTTGTTCTCCATATTGAAATGTGCTTAGAGACCAAATTTTACATTTTTTGGAATTTTTTTACTATTTATTATTAAGCCACTTTTAAAATCACTGATCCGGGTGAACAGTAGCAAAACAGTAAAAATTCTGGACCAATGGATCAGCGATTTTCAAAGTGGCTTAATAAATAGTAAAAAAATTCGAAAAAATGTAAAATTTGGTCTCCAAGCATATTTCAATATGGAGATCATGTTGAATGGTTCGGATCAGTTGTTTGGATTTTCAAAATGGAAATAATTAGGTGTGGAGTAAAAACTTGTTTTACTCCATAGCTCACCATAGCCCATCCCTATATATATATATATAGAGAGAGAGAGAGAGAGAGAAAGAAGTGGCTAATATCAAAACGTTTGTTCCTAAGCCCTCATGCAACCAAGTCATTTTTGGATTTTCAAAGTCCAAACAGTTGATCCAAACCATTAGATGTTCAATCCATATTAAAATATGCTTGGAGACCAAATTTTACATTTTTTGGAATTTTTTTACTATTTATTAAGCTACTTTGAAAATTACTGATCCAGATGAACAGTAAAAACAGTGCAACGAAATTCTGGACCATGTGATCAGAAATTTTCAAAGTGGCTTAATAAATAGTAAAAAATTCCAAAAAATGTAAAATTTGGTCTCCAAGCAGATTTTAATATAAAGATCACATCTAACGGTTTGGATCGACCGTTTGGACTTTGAAAATCTGAAAATGACTTGGTTGCACGAGGGCTAAGGAACAAACGTTTTGATATTAGCCACTCTCTCTATATATATATATAAAGAGAGAGAGAAGTGTGGCTAATATCATAACATTTGCACCAAGGTCCTCGTGCAATCAAGTCGTTTTGGATTTTCAAAGTCCAAACAGTCAATATAAACCATTAGATGTGATCTCTATATAAAATCTGCTTGGAGACCAAATTTTACATTTTTTGGCATTTTTTTACTATTTATTAAGCCACTTTGGAAATTGTCGATCACATGGTCCAGAATTTAGTTGCACTGTTTTTACTGTTCACCCGGATCAGCAATTTTCAAAGTGGCTTAATAAATAGTAAAAAAATTCCAAAAAATGTAAAATTTGGTCTCCAAGTAGATTTGAATATAGATTGAACATCTAACGGTTTGGATCGACTGTTTTGACTTTGAAAATCCGAAAATGACTTGGTTGCACGAGGGCCTTGGTGCAAACGTTTTGAAATTAACCACTCTCTCTATATATAAATATAGATAGAGAGAGAGGGGGTTGGCTAAAATCAAAATGGTAATTCCTGAGCCGTGAAACTATATAATAATATAGAGTCCGGCTAGCGTCCAAACGTTTGGATAGAGGCCTATATTCAAACGGTTCATTTTGCTATTTCAAAGTCCCAAAAGTCGATCTGAAGTGCTCAACATGTTTGGAATATTAAAATGTGCTTGGAAACTAAATTTTACATTTTTTGGAATTTTTTTGCTATTTTTTTAGAATTTTTGAAAATCGTTGTTTTAATGAATTTTTTATTATCATTAAAACAACGATTTTCAAAAATTCTAAAAAAATAGCAAAAAAATTTCAAAAATGTAAAATTTAGTTTCCAAGCACATTTTAATATTCCAAACATGTTGAGCGCTTCAGATCAACTTTTGGGACTTTGAAATCGCAAAAATGAACCGTTTGGATATAGGCCTCTATCCAAACGTTTGGACGCTAGCCGGACTCTATATATATATATATATATATATATAGTGAGTGGCTAAGCTCAAAACGTTTGCACCAAGCCCTTGGTGCAAACGAATTATTTTCGGATTTCCAAAGTTCAAACGGTCGATCCAAACCGTTCAAGTTGTTCTCCATATTAAAATGTGCTTGGAGACCAAATTTTACATTTTTTTACTATTTATTAAGCCACTTTGAAAGTTGCTGATTATACGGTCCAGAATTTTATTGCACTGTTTTTACTGTTCACCCGAATCAGCAACTTTCAAAGTGGCTTAATAAATAGCAAAAAAATTCCAAAAATGTGAAATTTGGTCTCCACACATTTTAATATTGATTAAATTTCTAACGGTTTGGATCGACCGTTTGGACTTTGCAAATAGGAGAACCAAAACGTTTGCACCAAGGGCTTGGTGCAAACGTTTTGAGCTTAGCCAGTCTCTATATATATATATATATGTATATATTATTGTAGATCAAACTTGGTTTTCAGTGGGACTCTTGACTTCTCTCGTTCAAAACAGGAAAATAATAACAGAAAAGGGTTAGTAAGTTAAATTAATGGTATCAACTCCAATGCAACTTTCGTATATCTGATTTCCAGTGAACGTAGGATGGAGAGTTCACAGGATCAAGTTCAAACTGATGCAAGAGATGAAAATCTTAGATTGGACATCATGCTGTTTTGCAAATTGCAGGTCAAATCTCATGATTTTAGGTATTGATAGTGATGGTACAATAAGAAATTTGTCTCGATTTATTTTTTTAGTAAAGTTGACCAAATTTGTTAAGGTAGAAAAAATGAGAACAGGTGCATAGAAATAGATGCATTTTTGCGCATGGAAATTCATAAATTGAACACCGTTTCATTAACAACTAGATATGATACAGACAGTAAGATTGTACATTGAGTCTACTGCACAAAGGCAAAAGTAAGATTGTACATTGAGTCAAGTAACAAAAGAACATCAGGAAAAAAAGTTACAGTGTCATACTCCAAATGACATGATAATACAGAAAGACAGTAAATTAAGACGGAGGTCCTTAAATTTTGCAACTTTTAATTTTCAGCCCTGATTTGAACTTTAGCAAAACCTCAAATTTGCTCAATCTTGTAGATTAAAAAGTTATGATGCAATTCATCACTAAACATGTTCTGAAAAACAATCTATTTGTTAGAAGAGTATATAATTTGAGGTTCAAAAAATAGTTCCATATACTGTGCCTAAAAAGCTCAAATTTAAAGCACCTCCATCTTTGAGAAAATATAAAAAAAGGGATCAAATAAGCATCATCTCGATCAAATGCAATTAAAGCTGTGGATTGAATCCCAAATCATATCCATATCAAGAGAAGGAATTCTACTAAGATGAACATCGACAGTCTCTCCGATTTGTGGGTCCCGCTTGCTAGAGGGGACTGCATAATGTTCATGAGAGATATTGGTGGTGTATTCGATCTTCTGCTTCTTACTAGGAGGCATTTCACATTTTTCACAATCTCCAAGCCCCAAATCATCACATTTACTCTCCGATTTACCTGATGAAGAGTTACTGGTACTGCTGCTGCTGCTGGTAGTACTACTGTTTTTATTATTGAATGTCTTCAGCTTGGCTTCTAATAGGGCTATTGTATTGTAGGGGTCTTGTAACTGATGTTTCAAATGAGGGAAATTGAGGTTAGCAGTATCACCTCTTAGCCGATATGCCGCCACGTCATATGCTGTAGCAGCTTCTTCTGCTGTGTCGAACGTGCCAAGCCAGACTCGTGTGCGAGTTTTGGGTAGGCGTATCTCCGCCACCCATTTGCCCCAGTGCCTTTGCCTCACCCCTTACAACTTCTGTTGGTGATACCTCGGAAAGCATTTCATGCCAGTTGTGGGTAATTTGGTCGTGGTGAATTGCATGAAGCTGGTTGGAAGTGGACTTTCAGGGAATTCCATGAACCCATGTTTTGGTGGGAGAAGAGTGAACACAGACGGTTGCGTTACCTGTTTCAGAATGCCATTTGAAAACACATTCGGGTCGCAAAAGTAGTATACATCCTCAGTTTTGGGGCTTAGAAAGCTTAAAAATGGTGGTTTAGAGGGTTCTCTATATTGCATGATTTAAGGTCAGGGAAAACACAGAATGTAAAATAAAGGTGGTTGGTTGGTATGAGACTATGAGGGTTCAGTTTTGTAAAGAAGGAATGTGAATGAGTTGTGTTTGTGATCTGCCTTTTATGGATGGAGGAGGGTGTTGTTTTTTTTAATCTAAAAAGGTTCTCTTTTGCAACAAAATTGGAAAAGGAGTTGTAAAATGCTATGTGAGTCTTGCACTGAGCAGCATATGCTTGGCAATCTATTTTATAGGATGCTCCTTTTGTCAAAATGACCTCCTAAAAATCACAATTTCCTAGAGTTCTGAGCAATTAATTAAAGCACCATTATTTTAACAGTAATTTTCATATGTGTGTACATGAAACAGTAATTATCTGTTTTAAACAGATATTTTCTTTTTGCCAGCATACAGCATTCTATCACTACAATAGCTTATATATCAATGTTAGAATTATTCTCTTTTCTTTACTTGGATAGACAGAGATATCATATGATTCTATATTCACCAAATATGTAATCACATATTGGAGCCATTGATATATTATATTATTATACTCATTCCGTTCAATTAATATCGGATGCTTCTTAGTTCTTATCATATCAACAATTAATCCACTTTCTCTTGGAAAATAGATGATTTGGATTAGATAATGATGTTTATTTACTGTTACAATTTATTACACCACATATGGACTCATAGCTACACATCAAGTGCCAACATTCAGAAGACAATAATATACTGTCAGATTTTTTTATGTGCCTATTAGCAAAACATTTTTGGATAAAAAAGGGATCTGGAAGAAGCGCAAATATGCCTAAAATTTGGATGTATGCATGAGAACTGTTGTAGAATACATGTTTAGAGTATAGACTCGGATATTCAGGTTTTTGTGTTTGTTGAGATTTTTTTTTTTGATACATTCATTTACCAATCCAGATTAGGGGTGAAAACGGAGCGAATACGGAGCGGATAGTGGTAAAACCATATCCATATCCATATCCTTTTTTATTTTCCGGATACAGATATGGATCGGATATCAGCTGAATACAGATACCGATATGGATCGGATCGGATATTTATTAAAATATTATTAAAAAAAACCAAAGTTAATAATATTTATCTAATTTTAATGGTTAATAACAATATTTTTTTCATAATATATATTAAAATATATGATATATATCTACTATTCGGATACGGATAATTGAAACGTAAAATCATATTAGTATTCATATTCACACGGATATTCGGATATCGGATATCGGATATCCACATCTAATTTTTCAAATACGGATTGGATATTCTACATACCGTTTTCACCCCTAATCCATATGCATGTATTTACTAACCTTTCAAAAATAAGGATGTTAGTGTTATTTTGCATAAAAGTGGGATAGATAAGAAATTTCAACTACTTCTGGTTGGTATCTGTCATTGACCCCATCGACTATTGGTAAAGTACCAAAAGTGCAAAAAAAATTTAGGGTCAATAGATAAAAAAAATGGGCTTGTAACCAATGTTTCTTTGTCGTTGGTTCCTCAATCATTTGCAATGTTTTTGCTCTTGTTTTTGTTTTCATGTGTGATTGGTAAGGTCTCCGTTGCCAAATGCTTCATCAGCTCAAGCCTCAAACCATCATGCATGCATCAGTAATTTAATTTGTGATGTTTTACTATTAAAGCGGGGTGATAAAGCAAAATTCCATTTATCCAATATAAACCACATAATAGAGAATATCCAATATTTAAGGTATTACCGTGTATATAGGGCATAATTTAATTATTTCACTGAATTTAGCCTCAATTTTTTTATGAATGACCAATTAAATTTGATATATGCTCAATTTAAATAATGATGCAGAATACATCTATAATTTTGAATCTTTTAGTTAAAACATTTTTCTTGTTGATGTTAAACTCATGAGTTTTAGTAGAGATTTATCGGTCTTGACCGACTTTGCCTCCTCTGAAATTTTTTTTGCCCCTCTCTGGACGTTTGATATGTAATTCGGGTTAAATTTAAGGTTAAAATTAAAATAAATTTGTTGAATTTTGATTGGTAATTAGAATTATAAGTTAGAACATTAGAAATTACAAGTCAAAGCATTGAAAAGTATAAGTTAAAATATTATTTTTTATCAAGTACCCAATTGGTTATGAATTTAAATCCGATTAGGTATTTAAACCCGATTCGATATTTTTTTGCTCCCCTGATGAAAATCCTGGATCCGCCCCTAGTTAAACTAATATATATTCATGCATACAATAACATTCTTCAAATTTTACTTCCACCACATGGTAAAATCCAGTGTTGTAAATAATGGTATGCGCTCGTCGGATGGATAGGGTATCGTCAAGCAATTATTCGGAAATAATCGGGTATAAACGGAAATAATCGGTTGATTATAAACGAACGTTTTTACAACACTGGTAAAACCTAATTAATAGAATCAGACAATAAATGTTCACATTAGGTTTTTCTTTTTCTTTTTTACAATTTTAAGCAACATATATTTATGAAATTATGTCAATTGAATGTTACCTTTCACGTAGTCTTTGTAAAATTCATGACATATTGTTTTTTCTTGTTTGTTTTATGATAGTTTGTAATGTTACATATATGTGCATGAATATTTTCAATACATGAAAGAGTGTTAAAAAAAATTACACATTTTCAAAAATTCAATAATAATAATAGAAGAATCTAAAACTAAAAGTAGAATATCATTAGATGCAATCAATAAAATTTATTCTATGCGCATGTAAGAAAAATAGTTGTTTTTTGTTATTTTTAAATAGACAATGCTGTCACTAAAATACAATAGAATAAATTATTGTCTATATTTGTGTAGTTTGTTCAACCTTTTAATACCTATGAAATGATGTCGAAATATATTAATATTTTGCATGCACGTAAAAAAAATGGCCACATCAACAATAATATTTTCTAATTTGAATTTTAGAACTAACAGTTATATTTTCTTGTTTGAGTTTTAGAATTAATACTTCAAATAAACTCATATGGAGACATGAACTATTAAAGTTTTTTGGTTGGATTCTATCATAATTCTACCTAGATGATTCTTGAAGAGTATCTTTGCTGCCGCTCCTTAAAATTTTCCGCCTATGTTTTCTCATTGGTTAGAGCCTTGTTTAAATAACTTGTTTAACATTCAAGGTTAGGCTCTTCTGTGCCCAAGGCTGTATATACAAATATATTGTCAATATGAATTTGTATTATTTTTACACCAAACTATATATAAAGTGTTAAGTTATTGATGGAATTATTGATATATTTTCTTGATCTCTGGTGGAATTTTACTGAAGGTTTTTACAAGAAATGCACAAGATAGTGTCACAGAAAAACCAAAATCTCCTGGAACAGGAGAATAATAAAGGAGTTGGCTCGGCTCATGAATACCAATCACTAAAGCGATGACAATGACAAGTATGCCCATGTGCTTTCAAGAATTAATCATTGTAAATTATGAGAAAACCATAATAACGAACTTTATTTTTATTAAGGGAAAAATATATGTTTTTTTTTTGTTATATTCGAATATAGAGAAGAAAATGTGCTCATGAACTTATTATAGAATAACATCCTGTCCTACACTATATTCCTTTTTCAAGAATATAAAATCAACGGTTCAATTTCTATATCTAAGAGTCAGGTTGCAGTAGAGTGGGAAAAATGTCACGGCGGAGCCGGCTTCGTTACGGAACGGCACGGTTATGGCATGGAATAGCACGGCACGTGTATCAGTTACGTGCCATGACTCGCGTGTCCCGTACCGTAACCATTTGCGTGCTGTGTCTATCTTTTGAAACTTTGGCACGGCACGGCACGTGAAAGATTTAGTCACGGCACAGTACGGCATGTAGTCACGCGAGTCACGTATGTTCACTGCACGTTTAGGTACGGCGTGATTCACGTGGCGTGACCATCCCTTGACATTTTGGTCACGACACGGCACGGCACGTGAAATATTAACTTGGTCACGTTACAGCATAACACAAAATCAAAGATCAAAGTCACGACATATTAGTCACGTCACGGCACAACACATTTTTTCCACTCAGCATCGCCGAAAGCTCTTTGTTCTTGGGTCCGCACCGCCTTTTTTTGCTATCTCAATTAAAAACAGTTATATATTGTATGATTGAAATCATCTGAAAATAGAATAAATTAATTAGTGGTTCATTTTTTGTCAAGGCAACTGACAGGATTGCTTATTGCATCAGGAGCACGCCAAGAAAGGTTTGTTCTAAGTAAAGAGATAATATTTTTTAATGCAAACTAAGAAACAAAGAAGAAAATAAAATAAGAGACTTAGAAACTACTCCAAACAGACTATCAGAAAACATCATGTTCAATTAATGTCATATATACTTCGTTTCTTATATATCCCAAAACCCTTCCACAATTAATGTATCTTTTCTCCAATTACTCCCAACTACTTAATTAATTTAATACAATATTTTCTTGTAGGAATGAAATCAATGAACTCATCCCAAACAAATTGATGTTTCAACATACTATATATATATTATTAATTAGGTTATAATTTAGCATACTCGTGTGATTTGTGGATAAACAAGGGTAGATGGTTATCAGCGCAAAGGAGATGATATACTTAATCTTATCATCTTCTCTGCTACAATATATTTTTTTTAACTAATCCGTTGAGTGCAGTTGTTAATCCATCGTCGTCATCCTAGCAATTAATGTTTTCAATTTGATTGGTGCTTATCTTTGCTAATTCATACAGCCCTAATTTACATTATTATTTCTAACATGGCTTGCTACTCAAAGCAAGCAAAGAAATTATTAAGGGCTTTATTGGTTATAGATATAATTAAGACATCACAAATATTAATTTGCCACAGTAAATCTAAATCACATGGTTGCTCTTTGGGTCTTGTAGAGTTGAAATTGAGAATGTTAACCGGAAAAGAAGAAAAGAAAGTAATGCTAATGCATGTCATTGTTTGTTGCAACCACCAAACATGAATGTTTATAAACCACAAGTTTCATTACAATCACCGTTAAGGGGACATGAAATGAATCAGTCAATGATGTGTGTTTAATACTACTACTGCCTTTGTATTTGGTAAGGTTCCCATGTCATGACTTATTTGATATTTTGAAAGAAAAAAAATCAAAATTTAGAAATAACTTTCTATCATTTAAATAGAATGTGTATTAAATTTTAAATTTATCTGAAATTTAAATAATCATCAATCAGAAAGCCACTAAAACTCAATAGTTAAATAAATTGAAATTGTTTGACAAAAAACTATATGACTTTTGCATTGATCTATTTAATATAATACATTATATATATCACATCTAATAGTAAAAAATAGAACTACAATTTTGACTTGTAAAACAACATATAAATATATGGTAAAAATTAACGTAAGCCGAAAACATCTTGTTGGAAATAAACCCTAAAATAAGTGTTTCTAGAACCCCACTGGCACTGTATGACTGTATCAAGTCTAAAAAGGAACTAGAAGTGAGCCTCGCTTTGCTTCGGCAGCTATTATCGAGAGGAGTGTAAAAAGATTGGATCAGGATATTACCAAAAAAAAAGATAATTAACTATTAAGATAAACATCTAACTCTATATAAAGTTATACCGGTTATAAACAAAATGCTATATTAATGAATTCAAATCACAAAATCAAGTTGTTACTATATAAAGTTATACTGGTATACCATATTCATTAATTTGTGATTTTCTAACTATATATAAAGTTAGAGGATTCAAATGCACCCAAATTTTTATGCTCCCAATGCACCCAATCTTTTATCTGCATTTTCAAAGTCCGAACAGTCAATCCGAACCGCTCAACATGACCTTTATAATAAAATATGCTTGGAGACCAAATTTTATATTTTATATAATTTTTTACTATTTATCACTGTAGCAATTACTGTAGCGTTTACTGTAGAATATACTGTAGCGATCCTGAGGATATATATATAATAGATATGTGGTTTAATTACAAAAGTCAGTCAAGAAAAGGAAACAAAAAGAGAAAAGCAACAGCAGAAAACGACAAAAAAGCAGACCGGCCAATGCATAGCTGCCACGTGGACGAAGTATATGTTTAAAAAGTGAACAATTATGTTGCTTCAGTTCAGTGGCATTATATAATGACTACTGGAAAGGTCAATAACGGATAGCACTTTGTCCTTTCTACTAACTTGTACAAATATTTTTCTTTAATCTTGTCACTGTCAATAATAAGAAATTTTGCCAATAATATTAAGAACTATCGATTAATCGATATGCGCTACCAAAAATTTGTAATTTGTTTTTAAAGAGATTTTTTTAGTTACTTGCCTTCAAAGTTCAAACTCTAGCCTGAGCGTTATAGTAATATAAAAATTGTTATACTTGCATGAGAAATTATGTGCAAGTTACCGAATATTGATGCCAAAAATATAATCACAGAGTATACTAGTATCAGAGCGAACTGGCATTGTATGTTGAGATCTAAACGTGCAAGGGCAATGATGTTAGTAGGTATTTTTGATGTTAAGCCTCAACTAAGCGGTTGTCTACTTGTCATTGGCTATATCTCTATCCGAACCTAGCATTAGCCTATATAGTAAAAAAATGAAGGTAAAATAAACTATTGATACGGTCTGGTAAATGAGACAGGTCGTTATCATGACCTGTAGGCTGTATCCAGTAATTGAATTCAGAGTAGGTCCGATGTCCATCAGACTTACTTTGGTTCGATGAGTGTGATGACCATCTGATCAGTATCAAGATTCGTGTACTCCACATCTTCGTGTGAGTCTGTATCAATTTCCGTGCACACATATTTAATGCTAATCGTACGATGCTAGAATTAATTGAATCTAAAAGTAGATCCGATGCCCATCGGACCTACTCTCATCTCCTAGTGATTATTTATGCGTCATAAAGCAATTTCCTTCTTTTTTTTCTTACAATCTGCTGAGAGTAGGTTTCTTTGCATTGAACAATTTCATCAAGAATCCTTAGTGCAAAGTGCAAACCAGCTTTCAAACCCTTTTTGGTTAGTCAAAACTTATATTATAGGAAGTATCACTTCTTGATTTTGAGAGAAAAAAAATATGGCTTAATTTCTTCAAATAATTTTTGAGGAACACAGAGAACAAGAAAACGTTGCTCTGCGCTTGAGATCATATTTTCCATATTCATTATGAGGGTTGCCTCTATTTTTTGTGCCTCTACCGTATCTCTATTTTTAAAAACTTCAATAAATCAAATTTAAAACTTAAACGTCAAAATAAAACTGTTGGATATGATCTACATCATTTTATCTATGCACGTGTAAAAAATTGTGACATTTCAATTTTGTTTTGGTTGTCATCAAGAGCTTGTAAAATATGTACTAATGTGGATAATTTCTAAACGGTAATTTTTCAAATTATTGATTCACATAAAAACAAAATCGAAATGTGATAATTTTTTATGAGCACATAGAGAAAATAACATAGTTCACATCTAACAATTTTATTTTGACTTTTAAGTTTTAAATTTTGAGTAATTAAAGTTTTAAAAAATAGAGTCATGATGAAAGTACAAAAAATAGAGGCGTTTGAACCCTCCTCGTTCATTATATAGAAAAGAAAAGAGTTCTCAGTTTCTTAAGAGTATAATTTATAAGGAAGTAATTCTTACTTGCTAAACATTATTAACTAGAAATAATAAAGCACCAGCTGAGAGCACAATCTATTTATTAATTTTATTTTCTGAAAAAGCAAAAACATGAATTGCTAAATTTGCTTTTCATTTTTATCATACTACAACGACATTTTTTTTTTCCTGGGTAATACTAATAACAGAAGTTAGGAGTTAGCACCAACCTCAGCTGAACATAGAGTAAGGTTATATTTAATAGCATAAATTGTTCAATTCACAGTACCAAATTACCCAAGTTACAAACATAAAAATTATTAAGCATCCTGCAGTACACCACAGCCAAACATAAAAATTACACTGCGTGGTCTTACTAGCCCCGTGACCTAACTATATGCAAAGGGGCAAATAAGTCAAATACAAACGACATCAACTAATGAGTGGTTGTTATGGCACTAACGGTAGACACCATGGAATCCACACCACAGATGTTTCTACCCCTGCAAATCTTGTAATACCCGCTCTCTCCCCAGTTCTCACCCCAAGAGTTCTTTATGATCCAATAAGGCTTCTCCTTGAGGCGGATTGGGGAGTATCCGGCAGACCCGTAACCCACTAAGAGAACACCATGGTCCAAGTGCTTGCCACAGATGTAGGGGCAAGACACACCACCTATGTATGTTTGCATGAAGATTGCGTTTATGCCAACTGCATCAAAAAACACACAACCCGCAAATGTTATGTATAAATTAAAAAATGCATTTTATTTGTATTAAATCCTCATCAAGTGATGCCACGAGTTCACTGTACCACTGGGTTCTCCAAGTACATTTGCCAGTATTGGTCCTACTACCAAACATAGAAGCATTGGCATTTACTTTCAGTTCTAAATATTGCAGTTCGGGAACTCAAATGAAATAGCCTCATTCAAAAACATAGTAAACAAATAAAAAGCTTCAAAAGGATCATTACTGTGCCAAATCCCAACTCATAATAGTTGGTGCTGTGCCCAATAATGACAATGTGTCCAAAACCAAGCTCTGACATTTCATGAGCAGATTAGAACTAGAGATGTCAATATCAATCTGACTATACCCCACAAGACTAAACATTAGTTCGAAGATATCACAAGTCAGAGACAGGCCAGCACTATTTTCCAGCCCAAACTTATTTGCATGTGATCTTGAACAACATTCACATGTTGTGACATTTAATTAAGTAATGTTACCACATTCACAATCATACTTACATACATTCTTGCACAATTACAGATGAAATGAGCATCTTTAACAGAATTTGCTTAGATGCTTCATACCATCAGTTTTCCCAAATAAAAGGAATATCAGGATATACCAAAACCCAACCTGACTTCCAAGATGGCCTGATGGCATGCAGCTGTTGT
>JAJGRX010001376.1:0-112085 GCA_025461125.1 Carex kokanica
ATTGGAGGAAGCGCAGGAGAGGTGTGAGGATTGGGTCAAGCGAGCGGTTGAAAAATGCTTGGGATGGCGGAAATGAGTCAAGGATGATGGCCGATGAGTGAGGAGTGGACACCTGGCAAAGATAAAGAGAACGAAATAGTAGGGTTAAGAATGAGAGAAAGTAATTGTTTAAGAAAAATATAATTAAGATAAATTGAGTAGCCGGTAAAATTTTGCATGCGATTTCTGTATAACATATTAGTGCAAGCATGTTACGCAACTTGCCTTTTGGTGCTCTTATAAGATTAGCATTTTCTACATACAAAATTTGATATCAGGTCTAAGAATTTGATTAACAAAAAAGATTATAGAAGTTTTAATAAACAAAAGCCAAGATTATTTTTGTCATTATGACTTCAGCTTTCATTTCTTTCATGTTTCAGTAGGCAGACTGGAGAAATACCTTAACAAACTTGTCATTATGACTTCAATGCCTAATGCAGCATGTTTATGATTGTTCATCTGTACATGTGCGCATGCGTGTGAGTTTGTGTGTGAGAGAGATACCTTAACAAACTTGTCAAGGTTGGATGCAACAAGTGCAGACTGGAGAAACCGAATGGCCGGGAGTAGAAGGGGTGCCGCATTTGGCATTGAAGTGAGCACTTCTGACCCGACAGCAATAGCTGAAATATTGACTGCCGGGAAGTGTGCAGCAACATTACGCGCCACCCAGGCTGCCGCAGTGGCATTTGAAGACCCTATAGCAAGCAGCTGCTCATTCGGCACCGAGACAACTACACGGATGCCTGTGTTGGCTAGAGCAGCCAAGAGGGAGGCATCGGCATCATACAAGCGCACATGACGGATGTTTTGTGATTTGAGTAGTGCAACTACTTGTGTAGGGGATGGCATTGCTGACAGGGCTGTGCCAATGTTCACACCGATGTACGCACCTGTAATATAAATGAGAGATTTAAGAATTATGGGATCTTTTATCCATGTTTAAATCAACTTGAACTAAATATGCTGAGGAAAAATTTGGCTGTGTTTCCATATCACCCGGAATCAAGCAGCAAAGGATAAAGCCAAAATTCGCAACAAATCCTTTCTCTTGTGAACATATTCCAACAGTAACAAGTAAAAAAGGAAAGTAGTTGGTTAATACTGCTTGTCATTATCTCAGGAAATAAATAATTTTTTCTTTGTTAAATCTCACCAAACAATTAGTTGTACTGTATTTGAGGACAAATAATGAATTAATATGCAAATTATAATGTAGGTTTCTAGTTACTCTTGATAAAGCAAGGAGCTTCTGTAAATTCCAACATAAGCGCTAGATCAGGCATTACCCATCCATGCTGACAAATCTTATGCTAGACTGCTAGTATAGCAGCTTGAGATTTCCTCAATCAATCCTCTTGCCTTTTTTGCAGAAAAAAAAGAAAAGAAAAATGATTTCCTCAATCTATTTTTTCATATTTTGCAAACCTACGAATTACAAGACTAATTGGACCTAATGGACTCCTGGAGAGAGGAAAAAAAAAAGTGCACCAAAAATGGTCAACGGTCAAACATGTTTAACAGGAATGCGAACTTTTTGTGGCAAAAATAAAAAAATAAAAAATAAATTTTTGCTCCATAACGTGGTCGAGCGGACTAGCAGAACTGGTACCAGCTGTAGAGCAACAACACCGAGGAGACAGGGTACGGGAACTCACATTGGGAAGAGAAATCGAGAAAAAGCGTGGTGCATCGCTATGCGGTAGCCCGCATAAAGAAGGGTTTTTAACATTTTATGCGTAAACAATTTGAACTCGACTGGGAATGTGGGCCCTCCCTAGTTTCACTGTATTGTCGCTTTCAAAAATATTTTTGATCCCCAAATTCCAATGAAAACCCAAACTGGATCAAAAGACAGAGACAGTTAGTACCAGGGGGGCCCATTTATGCACTCCAAATACAGCTTATTACATACATTAAAAACAAATAACAAATAAATATCCTACTTAAAAGGGCTGCAGTGAAAAAAAACACAAGGACAAAAAGAAAAATATAAAATCAACAGAAAGGCTACTAAGACCAAATAGATAAAAACAAACATTCAGAATTGTTACCGTTTACTGGTTGCAATACAAGGGGGAAATCAAATCATAGAAAGGTGCCTTTACTTATTACTACTGGAACAAAGAGTGGGCATAAATCTAAAGACTTGTACCTTCGCAGACTATAATATTAAGCGGGGCCCGGTATCCTCTTTTTTATATTTCACATAATTTAATCATAAGCAATTGAATATTTGTTCAGCATGTTATGACGAGGAGATTGGATTCTTGCTGCGCCGATTCTCTATTATTTCTGGTTAATTACACGTGGGACAGGGACAGACAATCCAGGATTTTGTTAAGTACCTTATTATTAAATTACCTGATTATTATTGAGGATGATTTTATCCAAAAAAAAAAAAAAAACATAACCATGCAAAAACCATAAACCATAACCTTTTTCTCCTGTTTTAATCAAAAGAACACATACAAAACCCCTTTTCCATCATCACTTTTTTCAGGTACAGGTTGGGCATTTTCCTGAGGTAAATAATTTATGTAGATAATCAATAAGCATTAATGCATTACCGTATGAAGGGAATGTTTTTTTTCCATTTGCAAGGTATGCACAATATTTTTGCTTTTTTTTGTTGTTGGGCGCGTGCTAAGTTTCACCTCACAAGGGAACATGCCTCAAAACAATTTTAAGAGAACAAAAAGAAATTAATGGAAGGAGGCAAGAAGATGATGCTTTAGTACAAACCCACAAAAGCATTTAATGTATTAGTAGGAATAAATGTATAATACAGAACACGAGAACAGTTCCTCAATAACGCATTTAATGCGCTCATTAATGAGGCAACCAAGTATACCCCCTAACCCCCTATTGTGTACAATAGAAAAGAGAGAAAACTAGCACATAAAATCATTTCTCACGGTCAAAGACTTCAGCTTTTACACAGAGATAATTAATTGCTCAGAATTAGAGAATATTCGTAGATATTTTCTTTTTGAAAACCAAGATTGTAGAGATTGGCTCACTAAACCAATTAGACATAACAAAATCCTCATCTCTAACGAAACTTCAGGAACATAAAATAAAAAAGTGGGTTGTTAATTTGTTATTGAAAGGGAGGAACTTCGAGGCCATATTTCCCCCGAATCAGAACCGCCTCACCTCCCCCTCCCCCCAAAAAGTATTAAAAACAAAAACTCAAGCATGAAATTGGGGAAGGAAACTGGAACTCACCTTCGTCAGCATGAACAGCTGAGATTGATAGAAGGAGCAATAGAAGAAGCACCGCCATTGATCTCTCTCCAGTAGAAAAAGAGGGGTTAGTGCCAGAGGCTCGGCTTTTTCCTTTTTTTTGCCAATTTTGTGCGAAGAAAAGGTTGAAAGAAGTGGGAAACGGAGGAAATGGAAACTGGTAAAAAGAAAGGGAATGAAGAAAAGACCTTGCTTTCTTTCAATGGCTACAGAGTCGTGGAGGTTACAAGTGAGAAGAAACTAGTGTGTGTGTGTGTGTGTGTGTGAGTGAGTGAGTGTGAGAGAGAGAGAGAGAGAGAGAGAGAGAGAGAGATGATTGGGAAGGGAATAAAGGAGGCTCAAGTGAGAAGTAAGCAGCGGCAGGAGTGTCGAGCCTTCGAGGGTGAAGAATATTAATTGATAAATATTTCGAGTTTATAGGAAAGAGAGAATCCTGGAAAAGAAAAGGATGTTCTTAAAAAAAAGTTCGAAATATGACCGTTGCTCGGTCTGATCGCCACGTCAGGAAACACACCGGCCTTGTTATTCGCGTTAAATTTCATTCAATGAAATCCTCTATGTGTTGAATTTTTTCTAAAAACCATAATTTGAAAAAACAAAATTAGCAAACTGCGGTTTTTACAAAAATTATAAGAACCGAGATGCCAATTCGGTTCCAAATTTTTTTTTTTTCTGGATTTCAGTTCCAACCCCCCTTTCACAATTTTTCCAAAGAGCTGCAACAGAAAATCCGAAATAGGCCTGGATTCGAAAAGGGATCTCGGGTTTTCCATTTTTTCACCTGGACCCGAAATTGGGACTCGGGTTTTTCTTTTTTGCACTCGGACCCGAAATTGGGATTCGGGTTTATTGTTTTTTCTTTTTCCACCCGAGAGGCCCTGACTCCTTCCCCTTTTCTTTCTTCTTCCCCTCTGGCTCATTCCCCTCTTCTTTCTTCCCACCCGAACCAAACCATTTTTTCTTTTTCCAACTCTCAAAATTTGATTTTCTTTAATTCTAATTACATATTTAAGTATAATTTTGAGAGAATAACAAGAAGAACTTCAGATCTACAAGTTTCGTGAGGTATGTGGTTTAATTTTTTTTTTAATAAATAATCTGAATTTTAGTGTTATTTTAGTAATTCTCAAGAAATTTAGTGTAATTTTAGTGTATTTAGTGTAATTTTAGTAATTTTAGTGTAATTTTAGTAATTTTCAAGAAATTGGGGGTGCATGTAGATAAATTTTAGTTCATCAAATTTATTTTAATAAATGTAGAACAATTTAGTTTTTTTTTAGTGTAATTTAACTAATTGTAGAATTTATTTATTTTGGATGTAGAGTAATTTAGTTTTAGTAATTTTAGTAAGTTTAATACATGTAGAGTAATTTAGTTCATTAAATTTGCATGTAGAATGGTAATTTAATACATGTAGAGTAATTTTGTTTTGTTAATTTTAACTAATTGTAGAATGGTAATTTAGTACATGTAGATTAATTTAGTTTTAGTAATTGTAGTAAGTTTGCATGTAGATGAATTTCGTTCGTAAAATTTATTTTAATAAATGCAGAATAATTTAGTTTTTTTTAGTGTAATTTAGCATTTTTTAGTGTAATTTAATTCGGCCAAGTAAAAAAAATTTAGAATTCGGCTAAGTACAAAAATTAATCAATTCGGCCAAAGCAGAGGAGCATATGTATTTTTTTTTGTATGGATTTGTTTTAATTTGTAATTTTATTAATAATGTAGTGCAAAATGAATGACGAACAACCCTCCCAGACCTTACTGCAATTGCCTCAAGAACAACACAAGTTATTCAAGGCGAATACGACGGTATTTGTTTAATTTCCATTTGGATTTAAAATTACGGATGAACTTGTAAGTTAGGTTTAATTTTTGTGGTTAAATTGTTTTTGCATGTCAATTATCGTTGCAGCCTGATTATGCATTGCGTCCTGGTCCTCGCTAAATGGGCGTCAATTACAAACATCGGATAAAACAAAGTTTGGTGAATTTAGGTTTATATCAGATGACCAAGGTGACTAAATGTCATATTGACAAAGGATTGATCACTACTCTCGTTGAGAGGTGGTGGCCCGAGACGAATACTTTTCATCTTCCAATGGGAGAGTGCACAGTGACATTGGAAGATGTCAGCTGTTTGTGGGACTTACCTGTGACCGGTAAAATATTTTTTTTATTAATTTACACTTCTGTTATTAATTTAGATTTAATGCAAATATATGTTTATCTAACATCTATGTTTACAGGACGGGTCATTTCCGGACATACCGATGATCACTAGTCACAATTGATCTTGGACTGCCTGGGACATGAAGTATACGATAGTTACGAAGATAGTGATGATGAGTTTTTTTATACAAAGGTGCTGTACAAAGGCGAACCTAACGAGACAAAAAAACAATCAAAATACTATATGCGGCTTAAATGGTTGAAGGACCACTTTGGTATAGAATTGACACAGTTTACTGACCAGGAGACAGTCAACCGATACACCCGAGCCAATTGCATGGACTTGTTCGGGTCTGTAATGTTTCCTGATACGAGTTCAAGTTCTGTCCCGATAATGTACTTGCAGTTCTTAGAGAATTTGGGATCTCGGGATGTTGACTACAATTGGAGAGGTGTTGTGCTTGCTTGCCTGTATCATGAGTTGTCCCAGGATTGTAGACTGAAAACAGCTTCGATTAATGGTCCATTACTACTACTCCAGATGTGGTCTTGGACCCGGTTTCCTATAGGCCGGCCCAGACCTAAAAATGATTTACCATTTGGCGGCGAAGTCATACTGGAGAGACTGCCGTTTGGAGCAAAATGGACTATTTCGCACGAATTTGTTGACAACCCTATGAAAGGTAAATTTTATTATTGAATATTATGTGTTCAATATAATTTAGTGTCGATTCAATATGTAACTGGCATGTTTTTATAACTTAGGCACACCGCAATTTCGGAATCAATTTGAGCGTTTGAAGTGGACGTCGTATGCGAGTTACTACCAGCATCTACCTTGGCGCGGGATTAGAGATCAGCTTGTGTTTGTGTGTCGCTTGTGGTGCATCCATTTTTGGGAGTTAGAGATGGTCTTTCCTGAGAGGGTTATGCGGTAGTTCGGATTATTTCAGACAGTTCCTCCACCGGCTCCACTACCCTTTACATATCTTGAAAACCTACGCGGATGGAGCCATGGGAATGGTTTGGAGTGTGAGGACGAGCTCTCCGAGGACTGGACCGTTCAATTTGCAGATTATATCACGGCAACACCCATTCCAGCTGAAGTTCATGGACCATACGACTTGCTGAAATATGTTGAGAACATAATCGATGAACTGCTTCACCCCTTTCCTTACACCACCCTAGATCAGGTCGATCAAACACTGAACGGATTGCAGCATGCTGGTCTGATATAACACATATCCGACCAGGTCCGACAACATCTTCGCGTACAAATTGCATAAACCAGCCCTAATTTGATGAAGTCTCCTCTTCCGCAACTTCGAATGCTATTGGTAGTAATTGTTGTTCTGCATCGTAAGCGCACGCCATAAATAGTTTTCCTTTGTACCTACCGGATTGGTGTCCGGCATCTACACTGATAACTGGCCGGAGATATGGCCAAGCCTGAATGCATGGACCAAAAGCCCATGCCACACGTGTGAAAATATGGATGCCTATACGGTCAGATGGTTCATGCTTAATTCTGTATTTTGTGCCTGGGTTAGACTTCTGGATTGCACCGAGCAGAGAAGGTAGCATTTCATATGCTTTCTCCCAAGAACCAAATAAATCAGCAATAGCCAGCTCCCTTCCTCTCCAAATCTTGTTATAGGAAGGCTCTATCGTTTTGTTCGCAACTCTAACTGCAGCTCGATATACTTTTATTGATATCTCCAGGTCCTTCATAAGACCAGGTTTGATTATATCTGCAATCATCCTGGCAGTCATCTGACGACTGTCTGCTGTACAAGCAATGCTGTAACAATTGTGCGCGTATGGATTTGTTGAAATTATCCAAATACCCATCTCAGTAATTTTTGCGTATAACTGCCATGGACACCCCTCCGCTCTACATATTACCACATATGCACTACGATTGCTTTGGGTTTGTTGTAATTCTAAGTTATTATCCATAGCAAATCCACCCAACTTCTTTTTAAGTTCGGCTTTGGATTGATACATCTGATCCACTGAAAATAGACCGTCGATTCTCGGTGAATAACCAAAAAATGCTTCATCCTTATACGGCATCGGCACATCGTCATTAAATGCCAGACAAGGATGCTGCAATCCCCGATTAATAAAGAGAATAGACGTTTGCCACTCCTTCATTACATCTTGTATCCTAATCTCATCCTCTATTTCAGCCATATCATCTTCCCCGACAACCGAGTCACCAAGATCAGAGTTTGTGTCTGAGTCCGTATCATTATTTAGCTGGTCAAAATAATTATACAAATCATTCGGTATTTCGGGGGGTCATCACAATATATAGGTGAATTGTGCACTGGTATGTCTTTGCTACTTCCAGGTACACTACCCGGGTATGGGTCATAATTGGTCTGACTAACAACTGGTACAGATTCTACCACTAATTTAAGAAGTTTAAAATTCAGTACCGGAGTGGCATGTCCAAGCACCATCTGCCATATCATTTCGTGGTTTATGTTAAATAACTGATATTTTTATGTTGAGCCAGGTGGTGCCGTGTTCAAACGTGCCCTGATTGTCAGATCGAACTGGCCAGGAAGCAAACGAATCCCAACATATATATGTCTTCTTAGCTCATCAAGACTGGTTGAGTTAGTAACAGGAAATGTGCAGGTCAGTGCGTCTAAAATTGCGCGTCTGTGGTACACATTTATTATTATTTCAGACATTTTTTGAACACAAAATTTCACAATTAACATTCGATATCATTTTTAATTTTACAATAAAAAAAACAATCTTAATTGAAAAAAAACAAAACTTACTAAGTTCTTCAGACGAAAGCTAAAAACATAATACTGGAGCCGATTTGTAAATAACAAAATTTTTTAACACTAAAACTCTCGACGTTTTCAGCTGGAAGAAAAAATATATATTTTCTCACATACTCTCCTCTCAGCTAGCTGCTTACAAAAAAAAATGGCAATGGCGTCTGGCGTCTGCGGAGAAGAGAGGAGAAGAAGGAATATATAGCGAAAACCCAAAAAAAAAGGGGGGGCAGGACCCGAAACCCCATTTCGATTCCAAAAAAAAAGGGTGATCCCAAAATGGGATCTCGGGTTTGGGTCTTCACACCAAACGCCACACCAAATTTTGGAAAATTTGTGAAATGGGGGTTGGAACCGAATTGCCAATTCGGTTCTAGGGAAAAAAAAATTGAACCGAATTGGCATCTCAGTTTTTATGGTTTTTGTAAAAACCGAAGTAATCGTGTTGGTTTGCTAACTTTGTTTTTCCTAATTATGGTTTTTAAAAGAAATTCGTCTGTGTTCGGAGAGTAGTAGCTTAAATGAACTCGAAACCCAATTTTTATCCCTAAGTACGTTTGGATGAAATCTAGAATAGCTAGAATAGCTACTCTTTAGAATAGTAAATAAGAATAGCTACTATTTAATAACAGTGCTAACTCAAGCTATTCGGAACAGTGCTAACTCTAGAGTAGTGAAAAAGTTGTTTGGATTGCATATTTGGAATAGAGTTTGGAGAGAATGAATAAAGTAATAATTTATGTGTTAGATTAAATATAATACAATATAATATTAATTTAAATATTAAATGTAATATAATATTATTTTAAATATTAGATTAGTATTAAATATAATATAATATTAGGTTAAATGTTAAATGTAATATAATATTAATTTAAATATTAGATTAGTATTAAATAAAATATTAGATTAAATGTAATATAATATTAGTTTAAATATTAAATGTAATATAATATTAGTTTAAATATTAAATGTAATATAATATTAGTTTAAATATTAAATGTAATATAATATTATTTTAAATATTAAATGTAATATAATATTATTTTAAAAATTAGATTAGTATTAAATAAAATATTAGATTAAATGTAATATAATATTAGTTTAAATATTAAATGTAATATAATATTAGTTTAAATATTAAATTTAATATAATATTATTTTAAAAATTAGATAAAGTATTAAATAAATATTAGATTAAATGTAATATAATATTAGTTTAAATATTAAATGTAATATAATATTATTTTAAATATTAGATTAGTATTAAATAAAATATTAGATTAAATGTAATATAATATTAGTTTAAATATAATACAATATAATATTAATTTAATTATTAAATGTAATATAATATTATTTTAAATATTAGATTAGTATTAAATAAAATATTAGATTAATATAATATTAATTTAAATATTAAATGTAATATAATATTATTTTAAATATTATATTAGTATTAAATAAAATATTAGATTAAATATAATACAATATAATATTAATTTAAATATTAAATGTAAGATGATATTAGTTTAAATATTAGATTAGTATTAATATTGAAAGCAACAAATGCTATTCCATATTTTTGTAAGAATAGCGAATAGCCCTATTCTTCCTATTCCGAATAGCTCTATTTCTCGTTTGGATTGTCTTTGTTCGGAATAGCAATTCTATTTTAAGAATAGTGCTATTCTTAGTGCATCCAAACATAGCCTAAACAAATAATGTTGCAAGTCTCATTTAAGATGAAATCCAACTCTTTCAATTTAAAATTAAGTAGGTTAGTGCTATTGCACTAATTTAACTTTCAATAATTTTTTTTTTTTACTAAAGTTAGTTCATATTAGCACATTTCAAAGGTCGAAAATCATTGACCATTTTTTCTTTTGACGATCTTTCGTAATATGTTGCAAGTTTGAAAACTAACATTATGAGATTGGTTTATATTATTTACATATTATATCTACAAATATGATTAGGTTAAATGTATGTACTACCGTATATCAAATGAATTGAATATTCTTAAAATATTCCCGTAAAATTTTCCATTGCCGCCCTTTATAATGTTTGATAATGCTTTTGGTCAATTTTGTTGGATTATTTAGCGGAATTGCATGGGTTCAATTCCATTCTAGAGTAAATTTGAAGGAGTAGGAGGGGTAATATTTGAGTTAATCCGAAATAAGTTACTTCATCTCTCTAGAAGGAGTAGTTTAATCTATCCGTGGAGTTCGCAGCTAGGGTAACATTAATCTTGTAATTTTTTCTCTTTTCATCAACTTGCTCTACCGAGCTCTAACCAAACATAATTAATTCAATCTATTAGAGTAAGCAATTAAATACGGAGTAACTTTACACCGCAACCAATCTATCTTAACTATAGATTAAACTATTAAAGTATGAAATACATTTTTAAGAGATAAAATGAATCAAAGTCTTTTAATTTTATATACTAATTAATTTTTTTAATTGAATTATGAACTTAAGTCCTTTTACATTGAGAATATTATCTTACAACTAGGTTAAGAACAAATTCTCGTAAACATTACAAATTGCAAGAGTCTACATAGTAAATTATAATTTTTGGCTTCAATATATTACTTCAATGAATATGTGGTTCAAGAATTAAGTTGTCGTCAAAATATCGGGAGTCCAGTTTCAGATTCCTTTTTAGAATCCGTGTGACTGTGTGAAGAAATGAAAATAAATCATGCATATTAAAATGACATTAAAAATAATTAAATTAAAAATGGTGCCGAAATTTTTATTAATAACATTAAAAATAATTAAATTAAAAAATGACATAATTTTAATCAAATTTTCAGAAATAATATTTCCGTTTGATTATCCAGAAAATTGTATGTACCACTTTCTGCTGAATAATCAAGTGGAACTGAAATTTAAATTAAATCAGCTCTGTAACCTTATAAAATTTATATTAAAATATTGCATTCAAAATAAACGCTTCTGTTATTTTATGAAAAAGACAAAACATCGTGATGAATTTGTATATTAAAATATAAATTTTATTTAAAATATTCAATCAAACGTTTGAAACCATGAATATTATAACATTAACAATATTTTAATTTATTTTAATTCACTGTAATCGTTGAATAGGTAATTCTGCTGGATTATTCTGCGAAATTGGACTGTTCAATTCCGCCAAATAATCCAGCGGAATCGACCTTTCATTCTATTGGATTATTCAGCGGAAATATTTTTTCAGAAAATTTGATCAGAATCATGTCATTTTCTTTAATTTAATCTATTTTAATGTTATTAACAAAAATTTCAGGAAATGAAATTAAACGACCTCCATACTAGATACAAAATTTTATCTAATCCTCTCCGACGTTTCAAAAGCTACTGTAGCGCTATATGGTTGGTTGGAGCGAGATAAAGAGTAATCTGTGTTAGATCGAACAATTTAAATCGGAAATGATTATGTAGCTACTTCCCGCCTATTAATGTTGTTTAAATTTAATTTGGAAGGGTTCAAATTTTTTTTTTTTGTGTGCCTTCGTTACGTTTTTATTTTTAAAAACTTTAATAATTTAAAATTCAAAACTTAAAGGTCAAAATAAAACCGTTGAATATGATCTGCATCATTTTATATATGCACGTGTAAAAAAACATACTAATGTAGATAATTTCTAGACGTTGATTTTTCTAACTTATTGATATACATAAAAACAAAATTGAAATGTAATAATTTTTTACGAGCACATAGAGAAAATAATATATATATCACATCTAACGGTTTTATTTTGACTTTTAAGTTTTAAATTTTAAGTTTTTAAATTTTTTAAAAACATAAACATATTGGAGACAAAAAAAAATGCATTTAAACTTTGCTCGTGTAAATTTAAAGAATTATGGATTATACTGTTACAACCAGAGGGGAGTCAAGTAACGGTGTAAATGGATCGTATTCATTTTAAGTTTTTAAATATATATTCAGATACAAATAGTTTTCAATATGAATATGATAGTCAACGAATACATATACATATTGAATATTAAACAATATATGCATACGAATACATATATAGTTCAGATATCAATTAAGACAAAACTGTCACATATTTAAAAAAAAAAAAAAAAAACTTTATATATACAATTGTAAAAATTAATTACATATATTTTCATAATAAATTTATTAATTAAAAAAACTATATATTAACTCACAAAAATTAATCACTAATTATGATTACATCATTAGTCAAAATATACACAGAAACTATACATCCCACTAAAAGATAGTATAAATGAATAATTAAATTTAAAACTAATTGAGTTTGTAACAAAATTTTATAATATACTTTAATGTTTTAATTAAAGTAAGAGAGGGTTCAAATGCCTTTATCTTATGTGCTATCATCATGTCTTTGTTTTTAAAACTACAATAACTTAAAATTTAAAATTTAATGTCATAATAAAACCGTTAGATATGAGCTATATCATTTTTTTTCTATATATGCAGACTTAAAAGATCGCGCCATTTTGATTTTATTTTAATTAGTATCAAGAGCTTGCAAAAATACACTGATGTGAATAAATTATGGATGTTGATTTTCAACTTATTGATTCATATAAAACTAGCAATTATCTGCACGCTAGGGGTGAAAACATATTGGATATTATCCATCCGAATCCGGATTTGTATCTGAAAATTAAATACAGATATCTAATATTCAAATATCTGTACAGATACGGATATATATATAGTTTTAAATTTTAATTAACTGTATCTGAATAGTAGACATATACCGTATATTTAAATATTCTATGAAAAAAATTATGTTATTCATTATTATAGTTAGATAATTATTATAAACTTTGGTACTTTTAAGGATATTAATATATTTTATTAAAATTTTAATTAATAATAATATTGAAAAACAGATATCTGTATCTGTATCCAAAAATAAAACAGATATGTATATGTTTTACCACGTGTCCGATCCGGTTGCACTTCCACTGCATGCATTCGTGTCAAAACTTTATCGGTATTCATATTTATAAAAAAAAAAAAAAATCGTGCAAGTTGATTGAAACACATTCTCTTCTTCATAGCTGCCGTCTCATTATTTTAATCAAAGAAGAATAAGAAAAAAAAAGAAAAAAGAAGAAGCAAAGCATTCGTTATTCTTGACCTTGCGTCCTTACCTTATCCTGTCATTTTGCTTTTTTTTTTCCTTGCAAGCCCAATAGTAATATGCATATTACAATTGATTTGCGTTATCAATCCATATCTCTATTTTTGAAGTTCTCACGGTTGATGTGAATCGTTAAACATGATTTTCTAATAAAAATGTATTTAGAGACCAAAAATTACTTTTTTTTTAAATCACTTTGTACTTTTAGATAGGTAGAAAATTACATAATAAAAAAAAAATTTAACCAACAAAAAATAATAATTTTCTATCTATTTTAAAAAGAGTAAAAAATATTTAAAACATTCAGTCTCTAAGTACATTTTCATACAAAAATCACATTTAAAAATTCTGATCGATCCTTTAAACTCTAAAAATAGAAAATTCATAGCATAAATAGATCCGTTGCATGCATATTACCATAGCCTCACTCTTCAATTATATCTTAACATGCCAACGAACAAAGAAAACTAACCAGTATACAGCACTGTACATACCCTATTCCTTTGTAAATTGTCTTTCTTATACATTCACGAAATCACGAAAGTTTTGGTTTTTACCCTATCGTCCTTCATACCAATGTCACTTGCTGTCGAAACTTTTTGTTAATATTTAAAAAATCATCAAAATTTAACAATCTGCACTCAAAATCGGAAAAATTCAAAATCTATCTAATCCAGAGAATTATTCTCTGGATCCAAACATTCTTTTCGGAAAATTATTCTCTGAATTCGGGATCGCTTCGGTTACTGTAAATCTAGAGAATTATTTTCTAGAAACATAGATCCGGAGAATTATTCTTCGGAAAGACGAAAAGAAGCCCCAAATTCGGAGAATAATTTTTCTCTATTCGGCAGAAAAATCCCAAATTCGGAGAATTGTTCTCCGAAAAGAAGCCTTGGATCCGGAGAATAATTTTTCCATAGGAAGGTCCAAATCCGAAGAATTATTTTCCGGATTAAGTAGATTTGGAATTCTTCTTATTGATGCAGATTGTTAAAATCGGAAGCAGATGATTAAATTTTGATAATTTTTTAGATATTAATAAAAATTTCGGCACTTGCTGCCCTGCTGCTATACAGAAACAGAGTAGGTCCGATGCCCATCGGACCTATCTTGGTTCGATGGGTGTGATAACCATTCGATCTCATCAAGATTCGTGTGCTGCGCATCAAAATCCGTGCAAATATGTATCAATTTCGTGTGCAAGGATCTTAATGCTAATCGTACGGTGCTAGAGCTAATTGAACCTAAATGTAGGTCCGATGCCCATCGGACCTACACCTATCTCCTGGTATACATGCTATTTCGTGCAATGGGCCCTTGGATCACATGGCATAGCACAGTTTTCTGTAGTCGGTGCAAATAAAGCACTGTACCACGACGCCAACCCTCTTATGCAGCATAGTCGTAATCTCATAGATCGATACGGGCGCGAATACGAAATAAAATTCAATTTATTTGATTCGATTTATGCCTTGATTAATTAAATTAATCATATAAATCGAATATAAATTTAATTAGATATGAACAAAACGGATTGAGTAGAACTAGAGTGTTCTTAAGCTCACCAAGTCTCTTTGTGAGCTTAATTCAAAAATATTTGAATTGGTTTCAAACGATGTATCCAAACTGTTGAAACCGATCTACTTCACGAGTGATGCATTTACATGTCAAATTTATAAATTTTTAAACTAATTTAGGATAAAGTCAAGCGTCAAAAAAAGATGATTTATAAGTTAATTTTAATGTGTTCATTTTTCATTATTTTTTGACCGCTTGACGTTATATTAAATTATTTCGAAAATTTAAAAACTTGACATGTAAACGAGGAGGGTTCCAATGCACCCTCTTTTTTGTGCTCCCAATGCACCCACATCCCTTATCTCTATTTTTAAAGTCCGAACAATCGATCCGAGCCGCTCAACATAATCTTCATAATAACATATGCTTGGAGACCAAATTTTATATTTTTTAGAATTTATTTACTATTTTTTTAAATAGATACAAAATCACTTTATCGGATGGTCCAAAATCTCCTTAAAACAGTGATTTCGTATCTATCCAAAAAAATAGTAAATAAATTCTAAAAAATATAAAATTTGATCTCCAAGCATATTTTATTATGAAGATTATGTTGAGCGGTTCGGATCGACTATTCGGACTTTGAAAATGGAGATATATATATATATATAATGTGGGTGCATTGGGAGCACAAAAGAGAGGGTGCATTGGAACCCTCCTCCATGTAAACTCATCATTCGTAAAGTAGATCAGATTCAATAGTTTGGATGTGTCTCTTGAAACTAATTCGATGGGTTTTTGAGTTAAGCTCACAAAAATACTTGGTAAGCTTAAGAACACTCCAGTTCTACTCATAATAATTAGTCCAAAACTAATGTTAAGTATACTTGTTGACTCTAAAAAAATAGAGAAAAATAAAAGAAACGGAAAAGAAAAAAAAGAAAACAACATATAAAGGAAAATTATATATCAGAAATAAAAAAAAAGAGAAAAATGGAGGTGTTGATTTCCACATGAAATGAAGATGAAAGAAGGAGAAAAAAATTTGAATTTGATTGAATCATTGAACGAAGAAAAGGAAAGGAAAAAAGGGGCAGAGAAACACAGCGCCCTTCTCAATCTCTCATTTAATCTAACAAAGGACCCCACGCAAAGTAACAAATCAGTTCTGCACATTTCTTGCTCTCACATTTGATAGAAGGGTCCCATGTTTCATTCTTTGGGTGTATGTTCAGTTGTGCACCGTGTTTATTTTCAGTTGAAGACTTTCTTCTTCCTCACAAAACAACTCGAAAATCAGAAAAAAAAATAGAAGAAATTAAGATCCAATGTCATTTGCCTATAAGAGAGCCAGATCTTTGTACTACATCTGAATCGTGTTTTATTTTTTTGTTGTGTCAGGAGTATGCATTGTATTAAGCTAGGGATAGACACAGACATCAAATAGTATTAGATCTAAAAATATTTCACAATTCAGAAGTAGACACTTGTCTATCTCTAAGCCTCTTTGAATCTGTCTCTGTCCACAACTATCCTTAAATTCATACAAGGAACCGACAGAAGCAAGCAAAAAGAAAAAAGCAGAACTGTACAGTAATTTGTAAGCAAGTTTATGAAGGGCTAGTTTGTTTTCTTAAGTTTATTTTCTTTTAACTTGAATTTCTCAACATCTCCTTTTGATACATAGTTTAGAAACCTAAGAGCATCTACATTCTAATTTTTTTTGAGATTTCTAATATGACATAGCGATTTCTTTTCCAATTTTATATATGTATCTCAGTTCTTATTTAAAAACTAGGGTAAATTTTCTGAAAGGTCACTAAATTTTTCTTTTTGTTACGAATTGGTCACTCAACTTTCATTTGTCCCTCACTAGCCACTAAACTTTGTATTTGTTCCAATCAAGTCACTCTGTTACATTTTCCATCCAAATAACTAACGGAGTATGATTTGGATTCCAGCTCATCATATTTGACGACTTGTGTACATTTTTTAAATTCATTGACTATTCCAATTATTTCTTCTCCCTCCTCCGACAAACCTCTAAAAATTTCTCCCAATTTTACGTCATTGGCTGGGTCGTTCTCCCTCCCTGTTCGCCGCCTCTTTAATTTCTGTTTGCGACACCTCTCTCACTTCCAAGTGTGTCACCTCTCTGATCCTCCGTAGTGATCTACAATACCAACATGCCTAATTTGTAAGTATCAGTTTCATATCTTTGATTTTTTTTTTCTCAATTTCCTTCGATTTTAATTTTGCCCTCTTTGAACTCCTTTTAAATTTTCATCTTACCATGAAACCACTTGTGGCATATTTCTCTCCTTCTCGTAAAAAAGTTTGATTGATAAATTTGTTTTAATTTGATTGATTTGTGTTATTTTCACTGATTTGAAGTAAAGCTAAAAAATAAAAATAAGACTAATCAAAATTGCATTGTAGACTCTGGGAATTTAAATCCGTGAGAGGCTACTTGTCAGAATCTCCTATCTCCTTCGTTCGGTACCAGTTTAGGTTTGCGTACTGGTTGTTGTACCAGTAACTCACTTCTTCATTCCCAGATGGTATGTGACCGAAGTAGATGTCTACATCGTTCTGTGCCATTCCGGCTATTCGTGATAAGCCATACCAGCAGTTCACATTCTTCATTCTTCGTGGTTTTCCTCATCTGTTGGAATAGTTAATGTCCCCAAAAAATGTACACAAGTTGTCAAATATGATGAGCTGGAATTTCAAGTCATACTCTGATAGTTATTTGGATGAAAAATGTGACGGAATGACTTGATTGGAACAAATACAAAGTTTAGTGGCTAGTGGGGGACAAATAAAAGTTGAGTGACCAATTCGTAACAAAGAACAAAGTTTAATAACCTTCCAGGAAATTTCCCCTAAAAACTATTTAGCAAATTTCTTATTAAGAAAATGTTTTTAATTGCCACACTGGCCAATGATTCGCTCAAATTGTTTCTAATCGCCACTTGGTCTATTTAGAAACTCTTAAATTAATTTCAGAGATGTAAAAATTTAGAAATTTTAGAGGTTTTAATTTCTAACCAATGATTAACAGTTATTTAGAAATTCATTTCAAATGCAGATGGAGATGCTATAACTTCTCATACTTAGTAAACATTAATTGGACTTGTCATCTATCCTAACTATTTAGATGTGTATTTTGTTTAAACAGATCCAACAAATTCAAATAAAAGCACATATGCATTTTTAAAGCGCTCAAAATATAAATCAATCACAACAGAAATTTTAAGTATTAAGTAAAATTATTTAAAACTACATACAAATATCGGATTTACAAGTCATAGTTCTAAGAGAGATAAAACTCTTCAACCCTTTTCTGAATAAATAAAAGTGAGTATAGCTATCCATTTCATATATGAAATCACAAGCTGGAAAGAGGTATCAGAAAATGGTACCGACTTTCACGGCTAAGTTTTTACAGCATGCCAGCAATTACTTATAACTTTTGCATATAAAACCCTAGATAAAGCTGAAATATCAGTCATGGTTAATGAAATGTGGGCTAGACCCTCATTGATTACTCAAAAAAAAAAAAGCTGAAATATCAGAATACCAAGCAAAGCAGTCCAAACAAAAGAACAAGTACTAAAATACTAAAACTACTAAACATTAATAACAAAAACATGTCAGTCTGAATCATCTTCAATTCTTAAGATCTCTTCTCCATACATTAGACACCGGATATTGTTCTCAATCTCCATAATAATATCCAAAATGTCCCCATAGTACTCCTCTGAATCAAAAAGCTACAACTTCATATTTTTTATTTTCCGATGCAAAAAGAGAAAACGACGTCGTAAAGGCTTTTCAATACACCCCCGAGCATCATGATTCTCGCTATACGCTCTTAGATATAAACAGAGACGATTCAGATAATCAGTATTCACACGAAGACTTATTATTTGATTGCGGGTCCTTAAATCGTCCAACAGGTGCAAGCCTCACTGTTAATTATTTCAAAATTTTGATCCTGAGACAAGATTTAGGGCTAATGAAATGTATAAAAAAATGGATCGTAAATATTTGGTGCTATCCTTCTTTGCATTTTATTTTGGTTTAAAACATTATTGCTTCAAAAGTAAGAATGCATAAGGATGTCAATTTGAAATTCATTTTGAAAATTGATTAAGAAACAAGGGCGTAGATTTTTTGACTTTGTGAAGGTTAGGATGTATAATCTTTGTAGCTTTGGCTTGAGTTTTAAAGACCGGGATGTATGATCCTTGTTGGTCCACGAATTTGAATTTTTAAGATTAGAAATTTGACTTCTTGTTGATCTCTGGAGATGGAGAATTTACACTCCTTTGTTTTTTTTGAGGAAGAACTGGAGTCACGCTCTCATTTTCACTAATCAGTAGAATTTACACTCCTCCGTTAATCTTAGTCTGGAGCAAAAATTAATTCTCACCAAGAAGAGATTGTTCGTACGGGTTAAAAAAAGGTTGGGATGTACGATTCTCGGAGACCTGCGATATGATCGAGAGTTCAGCTTGGTTCTTCACTTCGTATGAAAAATTATGGCAGTAATCCAATCTTATAACTAAATTATGTCTAATTCATGCTTTAAGAGTATGGTTAAAATGCTTTGTTAGTGACAAAGACACATGACTCCTATGTGAAAGGTCATGAGTTCAAAACTCACAAAGTGAAGAAATTATCTATATTAATACATAGAAGTTTGAAATGTGTTGGTTGGCTTAACCCCCAATTCATATTTCAAGAAAAAAAAAAATGTCTCATTAGTTTTGTACCCTATCATACCCCAACATCAATGTCTCTACTTTCAAAATCTAAATAATCGATCTAAACCATTCAACATGATCTTCATACTAAAATGGACTTGGATAACAAATTTTATAATTTTTTGAATTTTTTTTTTTTACTAATTGTTTAGAGAGGTACAAAATCATTATTTTTGAATGATCCAGAATCTTCTAAAAACAACGACTTCATACCTATCTTAAAAAATTGCAAAAAAATTCAAAAAATATAAAATTTTGTATCCAAGTACATTTTAATATGAAAATCATATTGAGCGGTTTGAATCGATTGTTTAAATTTTTAAAATAGAGATAACAATGTTGGAGCATGATGGGGCACAAAACCAATAGGGCATTTTAACCCTACTCATAACTCACAGTAATATATGGTTTTTCGGTTTTCATAATCTAATTGTCATAATCCACAAAACCGATGTATACAGAAAACAAGCCGTACTAATCTTCATAACTCCATTGAAATTCACAGGAAAGTATGATTATGAAATCAATTTAACAGAAAATTCCAAAGATTAAGAAAAAAAAAACTTAAAAACTACATTGATAACTTCAGAGATTAATTATGTATCAAATATCATGCAATTTAATCCCTTTTCCTATTCCATTTCATACAATTTAAATATCATTTGACACTTTATAAGTCCATTATAAATATCATTTGATACAATATTAGAAACAAGTAAAAATTGCATCAGATATTAATTTTCATATGAATCATATACATAAAGTAAAAATCACATTACAGATTTCAGATTTCAAATTTTGAACTTAAGAATTTCGTGGGCAATTATAAAGGCTATCAAGTCAATCAATTGTCAATGGATCGGACAATTACATGTCTTTAAACATAATTTAAACTGCAACACAATAATCTTCCGACAAAACAAGTTAACTAAACTGTATCAGCACATTATTTCATATACAAAAATATAGGCAACGTGATTGAAGAACTCATATTGATATAAACCATAAGAACTAAAAACAAATATCCCGTATACTTTCTTTTGAATTAATATAACGTGATTTCATAACCTACTTTCTGGGCTCAATATGATGATGGATTAGTTAGTTAAAATCCATAGTTGCTGGGACATATTGTCTCTTTTGTTTTAGAGCCTTGGAGATAACTCGGATTGTGTTAGGGGTTGTACGACAGCAGCCTCCTATAAGATTAGCACCAGATTCACACCATGTAAGGGCCAATTCCTCGAAACTTGCATCGCCAAAGCATTCCGAGGGCTGTCATAAATAGAGCATACAAAACACTTACATTATTTTATTTCACTCCGGAAAAACAATAACTGTTATGTACACTTCTGCAAAAACAATAACACTATCATACGGTGCTATACCCCTCCTCAAAATTTATAAAATGACTTAATTGCTCCTCTTTTCTTCCTTATTTATGGAAAGAAAGCAGAGCAAAAGGAAGAAAATTTGGGTTGCCGGGAAATGAAATGCACATGAATATTTAAGGAGATTAATTGTGATGAAGGTCAGCTGAGTTTTTTCATTTATTTTCGATCCAATAGGAGTCAGCTGAGTAAATATGAAAATTCAAAGGAACTTGGTCATTCTTAGTGTGACTTCACCTTGGTTTGAAAGGTATTGGATATTAGTGAGGAAGTATGAAGAATAATGCGGTGGTACTTGCCATTATGGTAAATTTTAGTATCTAATTTTCTTAAGTTCTTCTCTAATTTGCTAAGACCAAATTATATGATAGCAAGCACAAATACTACTCAACTGTTTGTCAAATTTGAGAAGTAAAACAATAGTTCCCTTGTTAAAATTATGAAGTGACATAAAAAATTAATTGGAATTGATTCAATAAATAAACTATACAGCAGCATAGCTTACCATCCATTTTTTGGCTCGACCATCCCATATTTCACCACTATTTGGATACACAACAATTGGTTTCTTTGTAAACTGAAACCAACAAAAATTGCTCCACCAGTTAGTTAAAAGAAATATAGATGCCAGACCTTGAGTGTGCAATAAGGTTCTTTTAGTACTGATTAAGAACCTTTCTTATTCAATAAGTTTTTTTTTGTATTTTTGGGATGTATTACAAGCATATTGGAGCTTTATTTTGTTTTAACTGGATATCCAGTGAACAAACCAACAAATAATGGTAAATTGTCTCTTCTAACAGTATGATACTGGTATCATTAGGCTTGAGTACAAAGCAACCAGTTAGGTCATTGCCCTTAACTGCTACCAAGATTATCATCTCAGGTTGCTGCACCATTAGACATTTTTCTGCTTACCAGTATACCAGGTTCAACTGAGATTTAGCTAATTTGGTACCAATACAACATAAATTATTCCATGTATTCCAAAAAAAAAATGTATTCCACTATCAATTATAATGTTTCCTTACCTATTAGTATCTCAATTACTGATTCCTGCTACTAGCCTACTAGTATGTTTTCACATTTACCTTTTTGAACTCGTATATGAGCTTATCAATAAAGTGAGGCGAGGTGCAATTTACTCCAACTGCACTGATTGTTTCACAATTATTTAAAATTTCGAGGCATTCTTTGAAACTATCACCCGAAGGTATATGGTTGCCATCAACTGAACTGAAACAAATCCAAGATGGAATATCAACTTTCTGTTCATCAAGTAAATCGACTATAGCCTGAAAGAAAAAAAAATCTCTCCAAATTACGAAATACTCATGTTAAACAACAATGTAAAAAAATTGGCCAACTGTCACCTGTAATCTGTACTATTTTGCACATAACATATGTAGTTCACACAATATTATGCCACTTTGCATGAGTTAATACCATTTTCATGTATAGTGTACTTTTAGATTATGAGAGATCCTTGTCAGATCTTGTAAGAAAATGGACCTCGTTATTTTTCTGATGTAAAAGGACAGCCAGCATACAATTATAACAATCAGCCAATGTATTCAGCTTTAAACAACAATGTCATCATGAAATTGGTTTCGTCAATCAACATGAACATTATTCAAGATGTACTTGAAGACATCAACTAACTTCCTTAAAAGAATGCACCTGATTAAACTTGGCTAGATAAACTGTATCTGACAATGAATGAGAAATATATTCACGTGCTTTATTAGCACCAAATCTACAACAAGGGTTCCTATGGTTTATTTTTTTTTTTTTCAAATTACCAATTAAATTAACTCAGCAAAATTCTTTTCAAAGAAGATTTAAAATTACCAGTCCACCACAAAACATTTAAGTTGTCAACCCTGACGTGTTGATAACCACAAAGCAGTTCTTAACAGCATGCATTACCAGCAACAAATTTAATGGACACAATTACAAAGTTTTTTCACAGGACTTGAATAAATGACACAGAGCAGTTCAAAATGGAATAAAGCTGGTATCGTATTGCAAGCTTGTACATGCACCTGTTTTTTTGTGTCTTGCTAGAGAGGGGGCAGAGAGAGAGAGAGGGCAGAAGGGGGAAGAGAGAGAGACCTGAGCTTCAAGTTTATTAGGGATAGCCTCAAATGCTAGTAAATCAGGCCCAGCATTGGCAAGTGCTTGCAACCTCTGTCGGTGAAAATCTTTTAATTTGTCTAGCACAATATCAGGTCCATACAATCCACTGCAAGATCATAGATTTACTTAGACAAATTTTAACTTTACCATAAAAATTTAACAGTAAAGTGGATCAAAATTTTGGTGAAGGATCAGAATTCTGATTTATGGAACACTATACTCCTTAAATTTACAGTTTTCATCAATCATACATTAATAATCTTAAATAAGCTCAAACTTTGATAGACCAATTTTCTGCAAGGAAAGGCCATCCTTCAATAATCACATTAACAACACAAATTATGAAGGGAAAGCAGATTGAGAATTAAGCTATATGCTGTATTTTCTGCAACCAACTTCCCAAAGCTACAGCTTTGTGCAAGTGTGGTTAGACCGAAAAGTTGCAACTTGTGCAGCTTCACTTGTGCAGTATAGTCTTAACTTCTCAAATTTGTTACTTGTCCTCAATCAGGGCTTAATTCAGCCATAATTTTGCTCAATATATTCCCTCATTATAAAACAGAAGTTGATTAAAAAATTTATGGAAAACTGGTAGTCAGGTAAGCCATTTATAGTACGTATAAACTTTAAATTGCCTTCTTAAGCTGGTGCTGTTGATGTTGGTACGGAAAGCATTGTAACAATTGGTCCGAACCAACCATTTTTTTTTCATGGAAGTTTGTATAAGCAAATAGTTTACCAAAAAGCCAAAATATGCAAATAAAATAAATAAAATCAGATGAAGGTGACAAGAATAGAATTTTCATTAACAAGGTCTTTAAATGTGCAATTAAGCACCTGTATTCTGAGCCGTCAGCGAGGTAAGCCCCATAACTCCCAATAGAAGCTGCTACCAAAGCACGATTATACCCATGTTTAGGGCATTTTTGCAAAAGTGTCCAGAAATTATCTCGGGCTTCAATTGCTAGTTTTACACTTCTTTGTAGCAATTGTTCTCCTTCATCAATTGACAAACCTTTTGACAAGAACCCAGGTATAGTTGCCTTCACAGGGTCACAGAGAGAAAGATACACAGAAACTCAGAAACCAAAAATAAGAAAAGAGAAGGGAATAATGACGAATTCACCAGTACAAACTTGCGCTACCTATTTTTGCAATTCTTCTGTTATGGAATGCATTGATTTCAAGATGAAAACATTTATATAGTACTGTTATGGTAGTATGATAATCCTTGCATGAAAAAGAGATGGCAGGTAGAATAGCTAACCTGATATGATGACGTAATCAACACATCAGCACCAGCCTCAAGGTACTGCATATGAACCTGAATATAGAATAAATTTATTGAAATTAGTATGCGAAGTGAACTTCATATGAGAACTTAATTAATAGTATAAAAGGAATACAGATGAAGAATATGAATTTAAATAATGCAATGGAAACAGTATTATGTATAATGCAAACAAAAATGCAAGAAAAAGGGTTTTAATTTGACATATAATTAAGCATCAATATTAACCACACCTCCCCATGAACCTCTCTTGGTCAATAGACAGTCTCTTAATCTATTACACATTTATCCAAAACCCCGGTAGTATTTTTGGTATTATATCATTCCTCATCCAGTAATCTTCGATTTTAGTACCCCCATTTTTCAAATTAGCACATTTTTCCTGATCTAATAATCTCTTTTGTCTATTCCTCTTTGAGCTGTTAGATGGCTTGGAAATTATCAGCCATAAATAGTCAGAACGTTTCTGGCAATCTTTCTTTTGAACAGTGAAAGATATATTGCTATCTGACAAGTGTCGGGTGCAGAATCATTCAAATGAAAATCGCATGCACGTGAATACATAACATAGACGAAACCACGAAGAAGATAGAGAACGTAACCTTTTTTATAAGATCAGGGTCGGAGATGAGACAAAGAGCGCTCCACAAGGGATCGTTTATGTCGGCACCCAGTGCCTCCAGCTGTGTGGCGAACCCGCCATCGATGACAGCGCACCCACCTGCCCTCTCGAGCAACTCTTCTAGCGCGTTCTTTGTCACCCCCATATCAAATCTGAAAAACGTTAGATTTCAGAAAAAATGCGGGGCCGAATAGAAACTTATTTAAAAGAGAGATAGAGGGGGTTCGGGCGGGATTTCCGAGGAAACCCGTGAGTTATGCCAATATAGTTTCCTTCGGAAAACCCTTTTTATTGAAGGTGGCAAGGGGTAGGTCGTAGGTGGATGAAGAAATTTAATTAATGATTTGGAATTAAGCAAATTCCAGAGCTGAGGTTTTTGGTCAAGGGGGTTTGGTGGGTTTTGAAGTTTGGTGGGAAGCAACTGGCAAGTGGCAAGCATCCCGGGACTGGGTCGCTGGGAGCAACGATCGGTCGGATTGCACATTCAGACTTTACATCAGCAGCTTTTGTTACGGGGTAAACATTTGGGAAAATTATTTCTATGCCACTCCAAAACTTGAAAATTAGAAAATTGCCACCCCAAAACATAAAATTAGGAAATTGCCACTTCAAAACCATGGAAATTATGATATTGCCACAATTATACATCTAATATACGTTTTTTATGACAATTATTCTGAAAAGTAAGGTATAAATCAGGTATTTTGATATTTCCAAAATTGCCCTTCAAATTGAATTGATAAGATTGTCAACTGGACGTCGTGTGATTCTCCACCAGTGGCCGACGGCGATGCATGGTGGAAGGCAGGGGGTTATCGGATTCGGCGGAGGAGTCAGGCAGGGGGTTATCGGATTCGGCGGAGGAGGAAGGCAGGGGGTTCGGGCTGGTGGAGCAAGAACCGGTGGCGGAGAGACAGGAGGAGAGGCGGAGGAGAGGCGACGGCGGCCTGGCGGAGGAGGGGGCGGAGGAGAGCCGAAGTCGCTGGCGGAGGAATGATTTGGCGGAGGCAGGGTGAAAGAGAAAGAAAAAGAGGCGAAGGTTGGGTACTGGAGAGATCCAGTTGAGGGCAATTTTGGAAATATCAAAATATCTGATTTATACCTTACTTTTCAGAATAATTGTCATAAAAAACGTATATTAGATGTATAATTGTGGCAATATCATAATTTCCATGATTTTGGAGTGGCAATTTTCTAATTTCATGTTTTGGGGTGGCAATTTCCTAATTTTCAAGTTTTGGAGTGGGATCAAAAAAATTTTCCCTAAACATTTTGAAAGAGCAGTTTTTAATTCCTACAACAGCGAACTAGTCGTAAGTAGGGCTGCACAAAAAATTTGTAGTTCGTAATTCGATTCGAGTTTGATTCGAAAAAGTTCGTAAAAAGTTCGATTCGAAATTGAGTGGTTCGAAATTAATTCAAACCAAACTTAGTTCGAAATTAATTCAAATCAAATTCAAACTAGACCTAGTTCGTTCGAAATAGGTTCGCAAACCAAATTTAGTTCGAAATTAACTTAAACGTGAACTGTTAATTTATGCTGATAACTTATGTTCACTGATGAAAATATAAACCGTCCAGTCCATAATTGCTTTCAATTCTGACTTCTGAAAAATATTTTTTAAAACAGAAAGCCCGGTTCAATTACAAGCTCAAATAAAAAAATTCAACAACAAAGCCCAAAATAGAAAAATTAAACAAAACCAGTCATAACCCATAATCGTTCTACCCTAGTCCATAGACGACCTTCTCTCTTTGTTGGTTGCGAACTTGCGATACCAAAGTCCAAACCCTAAAGTTTCCCTCTGTTGGCTACTTGGCTGCGATACCAAACCTAGACTCCTAGAGGTTGCGATACCTTAGAAATAAGGTCGGACCAAGTGAAAGACCACCCTCGTAGAGGAAGACTCGAATGTCTAGTTGTAATGAACTTTAATGTTTTATTTAGGATAATATTTGAATTTGTAATAATTCTAAGACTTTGGACTTCTATTTATATTTAAATTGTACTTTGAATACTTTGGATATTTGAAATAAACTTTGATATAAACTTTGGTGTACTGTGTAATTAGAATTCAGAATGCTTGAGTTTTTATTGAAGTGCTGTAATTTCGCACTATGGCCCAGTCATAAGTCATAACTCATAAGTCGTAACAAAGTTCGTAAAGGTTCGAAATTGAGTTCGTAAAAAATTCGGTTCGAAATTGAGTTCGTTCGAAATTGGATTCGTTCGAAATTAATTCAAACCAAGCTTAGTTCGAAATTAATTCAAACCAAACTCAAACTGGAGATAAATTCGATTCGGTTCGGTTCGTTTGCAGCCCTCATAAGTCATAACCAATGCTGTTTAAACTTTATTATTTGTGTACTGCATGAATTAAAAACTACTCTGTCAAAAGTTTCGCCCATTGTTACGTATTGGGACTTGCTATTTCAAATGAAACTATTTGATTTAACATAAATTTTACTAGTTCCATTCGATATAACAATTATGAGGTTTTATGTGAATATAATTCATTCATTTTCAACTGCAAAATATAATTTTTCATGTGACGTCAACCAGAGGCGTATGTAGGAACAAGGTAGGGGCTCAATCGACCTCTGTTTAAAAATAAATTATATGAGTAGAACTAGGGTGTGATGTGCTCACCAAACTCTTTAGTGAGCACAACTCTACATAAATTATTGGATTCACTTCAAACGAGATGAATCCAACCGTTGAAACCAATGTACTTTACGAGTGATGGGCGTACATGCAAAATTTTGAATTTTTTGAATTCATTTAGTCTCAAGTCAAGTGGTCAAAATTGAGAATTTTTCGAATGCATTAAAACAACTTCATTTTGGATCATTCATTTTTCATCAATTTTGACCACTTGACTTGAGACTAAATGAATTCAAAAAATTCAAAATTTTGCATGTACATGCATCACTCGTAAAGTACATCGGTTTCAACAGTTGGATTAATCTCGTTTGAAGTGAATCCGATAGTTTATGTAGAGTTGTGCTCACCAAAGAGTTTGGTGAGCACATCACACCCTAGTTCTACTCAAATTATATTTATATATAATTTTTTTCTATAAATTATAGTAAAATGTCATTGTACAGTAAAATTAATTCTCATTCAATGCAGAAAATTTTTATATAATTGACATACATATGTATTTGACCTTTATAGTTTGAAAGTCTGATTCCGTCTTTGACGTCAACAATTTAAGCAATTATATTTTTCTACTATCTTAAATTTATGGAATTAATTTTAATTTCAGTTGTTTTTAGTAATTTTGTAAATTGAAGTTTTACATTCTTGTATTTAGAAATAGTGAGGCTATGGTATTTTGCACCACGTGGATCTGTCCGTACTATAAAGTCATTTTTTTGTTTTTAAAATCTAAATAGTTTATTTAAACTGCTCAACACGATATTCATATGAAAATGTACTTGAAGACCAAATTTTATATTTTTTTGAAATATAAATCACTATTTCGGAAGATCTAGAATCTTTAGATAAGATGATTTTCTACCTATCTAAAAATTAATTGGAAAATTCTAAATAATGTAAAATTTAGTCTCCAAGTACATTTTGTCATTTTCATATGAAGATCATGTTGAATGATTCGAATCGACTGTTTCAACTTTAAAAACGAAGATATAAATTCGCAGTATGAACCTGCATGTGCACACTCAATTAAAATTATTTCACATCAATGTAATTGAAATTATAATTTTTTAAAGGATAAAGATTTTTTTTCCCCCGGCCCTTATCCCCTATTCATCCCCCAATCATTAATTATGTAGGGGACCACAACTTCAAGTACAAAAAGACAAAAAAAAACGTGTATCAATCATTAATTACGTGGGAGACCACTTGTATTTGAAAATTTTTATAACTGACGCGCACAAGTATTCATATATAATACATCAAGTATTCATATATAATACACTAAGTATTCATATATAATATATCAAGTATTTAAAAAAAAACTGGATACATCACTCACCCATCTTTTACACGTTTTTAGAGGTGGTTTTTTTTTCTCCGTTCACTCTAACTAATATTTCTTACAATTTGTGAAGAATTTTGTGAATCTAAAATCACAAACGTCTTCTACGCAATTTTCTCTTTCAAATGAGATCCATGATGAAATACTTTTGAGTTATCCGTCGCGCAAGTATTCTTACCTCGTAAAATTATTTATATCTCATCATGCAAGTATTCATACCACGTCGAGCAAGTATTCATACCTCGTCGAACAAGTATTCATACCTAAGATAGAGTGTACTGGACACTTCCAGTAATTGAGTGGTAACGAAATTTCAATCGGTAAAAATGAGTGAATTATGTGTCCAGTTTTTTATTTGTGAAATACTGATGAGGTATGAATACTTGTTCGATGATGTATGAATACTTGAATGACAAGGTATGAATACTTGTGCAACAAACAACTCGAAAGTATGTCATCATGAATCTCATTTGAAAGATAAAATTGTGTAGAAAACGTTCGTGTTTTATATTTGCAAAATTCCTACCAAATTGTCAGAAATATTGATTAGAGTGAACGGAGAAAAAAATTCACCTCTAAAAACGTGTAAAAGATGGGTGAGTGATGTGTCCAGTTTTTTTTTTGAATACTTGATATCTTAGATATGAATACTTGATGTATTATATATGAATACTTGCACTCGCCGCGATAATGACACGTTTTGTTTTGTCTTTTAGCGCTGAAATTTGTGGTCCCCTCTTAATTAGCAGTCAACAAAAGCAGTTATTGACTGGGGGATAGTTAGTCGGTCCCTTTTTTAAATTGCTATTTGTTAGTAAAATGGAGATGCTCTAGTTTGACTATTGTGTATAATAGGCGCATTTCATTACTAATTAAAATTTTCTAAAAATATTGAAGGTAATATGTACCATTACTGCGAATTCCTACACAATTACTGCAATAAAGGAAGATGTTTTGAAGCTACAATGCTACATATCCAATCACACTACTCCTGTGAGTTGGGGATGGAAGTTCTCATTTCTTCATCAGAAGCTAGACCGAATAAAAATTATATATATCAACATTATAATTTCAATTCTTGCATTTTGTGTGCTTAATTTTGTTGCGACTTGCTAAATGTCGCCAGGTAATTTAGTATCTGTGGCCCGCATACTAACTAGCCGCATAAATTGCGACCGCATACGATCTTGAGAAACTTTATCACAATGGATCTGAAACTATCTGACTAAAATATAAACAACCAATCTATATCTGACTCTGAAGTCTGAATATAATCCGCGAAATCAAAGAGAAGACCAACTCAAACGACCAAAGCGACCAAAGCGACTGCAAGGTTTTTTTGAGGTTTGGAATATTTGAGAGGAATGTGAATATGGTTTTTTTTTTTTTTTTTAAAGAACGAAAGATGGAGGTCAGTCTTCGAATTCTATACCATGAAGTTACAACAAAGTATTTTTCTCATCTAGATTTCGAATTATCAAAAGCTGATTTTTGAGGGTGTGAATGTGATACTCTGTTTCTTGAAGGAAGGTTTTGTGACTTTTGTCGTAGTTGCACGGTGCAGCAATTGCATGAAAGAGAAATGCTGGTGACTGAAAAGGAACGTAGAAGGAACGCAAAAGACCCGCTTTGGGTAAATGTGAAACAATAAACGAGTGAAGTACACAATAATTTCAAGTCAAAGCAACAAAATTAAGAATGTCATCCTTCACTGAAATGAATCTCATCTAAGTGACTATTGCCTAGAAAGACCTTTTAAACAAAAATATATATAATTGACGAAATGGACTCTGCTGCTTTTCTGAGAAAAAAGCAGGAACCTACTTTTCTGAATTCAACTATTTAAAATTTTTCATTTGTGTATCTCGATAAAGAAACTTTTTCATGCACAAATCTTAACGAATTTGAATAGTTGGATCCGGAAAAGCAAGTTCTGCTTTTCTCTCGTAAAAGCAGCAGACTCATAATTGAGTATCTTGTCCAAGTACATCTTTTTCAAGAAAGCCAAATCTTTGATTCTTTGAACCATACATTTTCACTGATCTTAATTAATTTCATTTCGCCGATATAAAAAACGGAATGTCAATTACTTTAGTAACTCGTTTAACTTGAACAGAAAAAAAAAATATGATTTGGGGCTATATACTTTGTTTGGTTTATCAAAACAATGTTATAAACGTGTCTCACCCCAAACTTTTATGTTAGAAGAACCTTTCTTCAATGAACAAATTCTACCTACTACCAAACAGATATGGAAACTGGAAATCTATGAAAAGGCCTTCAATTGATTTTTCTAAGCCTCTGAAAGTTAAAGTACTTCAAATCCCTCAAACTTATTTATAAGAGTTCATATTCTCCGCAGCCTTTTTCTCGATAATTATTAGGGAATATGGAAATTTCTAATGAAGTAAAAAACATGAACTCATTTCATTCACGAAGCTATACAATCTTCTTTAAAATCTACAAATTCTCTTTCAGGTGAATGGGTTTATTTAAAGGGGCAATTTCATGTATCCCCCTCAAAAACTTCAATATTACGTATTTCCCCCTCTAAAATTTGAAATTACATATTTTCCCTTCTAAACTTTCCAAACTCACAAATTTACCCATTTAATCAATAAAATATATTTAATATATTTAAAATACTTAAATAATATTATTTCGGATTCTAAATTTTTTTTCAGACCATTATACCCCTTCCTCCTTCCAATCTCGTTCTTTCTCTTCAATTCATGTGCGTCTCACACCGTCCCCACCTATGGATCGGAGCAATGCGGCGAGCTCCAGCTGCATCAGGCTGCCGCACCATCCATGTCGAATCGGCGAAAGATGTCACGCAGCTGCTTCAATCCATAGGTGGGGACGGTGTGAGACGTTCATGAATTGAAGAGAAAGAACGAGATTGGAAGAAGGAAGGGGTATAATGGTCTGAAAAAAATTTAGAATCCGAAATAATATTATTTAAGTATTTTTAAATATATTAAATATATTTTATTGATTAAATGGGTAAATTTGTGAGTTTGGAAAGTTCAGAAGGGGAAATATGTAATTTCAAATTTTAGAGGGGGAAATACGTAATATTGAAGTTTTTGAGGGGGATATATGAAATTCCCCCTTATTTAAAAGATTGTGATAGAAGCAATTTATAATGCATTTATACCCAGAAAAGCACAAAATTATCAGACAAAGAAAAGGTGTTTCACAGAAATTTGTCTTTGGATCAACATGAAATGTCAACAAAATTATTTTGTAATTTGCAACAGTATAGCAAAACCAATAAGAACCAGAAGTAGTACTATTATTCTATAAGCAGCATTAACTTGCCTGAAAGCATGGAACAAAGAATTAATGTTATCTTTGTTTAATATGATCCCACACCTTGTATTTTTTCTCTTCTTTTTTTTTTTTTTGAAACAAACAAAACAAAACTTTCGCAGAGGCTGCGAAGTTGATCCCACACCTTATCAAACAACAAAATGTCACCCCAGGACTCGGTATGATCTTGACCAAACCAGAATTGCAGGATAAATTGTAAAGAGGATGTCGCTTATCAATTATTTATTTTGATAATCTTGACAAACTTTTAAAATAAAAATTTGAACTAAAATTTAACATTATACATGATTTATATTAGTCACATATCATGTCTATCAAATAGATGAAATTTAATTTAATTTCACCATACAATGAATAACTTTTCAACGATACTTGATACAACATCAAATAAAACTTAAAACTGTATTATATCTGATTGTCACGCTATCGATATGTCCACATATCTATAAAGTTACTTTTCAATTTTCAATTTTACTTAATTTAAAAAAAAAATTATTATCAAGATTGCAAATGACAATGATTCCTCCACAATTGTAAAAGCCTAAACCCGTGTTTCCGTCAACTGCAAAACTAATCAGTTGAACAACATATTTGTCAAGCAAAAACGAAATTAAAAAAAAGTTCTCTAACTAACACTACAACCTTGCTTCCCTGAATAAGTGTACACCATGTCAACCCCCATACAAGACACAATATCCTCAGCTTATTTTTCAGCCAAACATACCTAAACTCGAAAATACATAGCAATTAGAGAAACACAAATTATGCGGATGAACTAAATGTTTTGTCGATCTAAATTAAACCCAAAAAGAGAAGAACAGATTTTACAAAATCAATAATTAAAGCTCTGCTCCGTTCCAGTTACACATTACCCACCACATACCTCTCTAAGCCCTAAACCAAATAAGCAGCAACACAAATACACGTGTTATGAAATTAAACCTGAACCTCACCTTGTGCCTTAAATTACCGGTTTATCACCCTTCGAAGTTAGAGCTTCTCCCTTTCTCACACAAACCCTACTTCAGCAAACTGTTGCCGCACTTTAGGTGGCCGGCCACGCTGCTTCTTCTCCCCAGTTGGCGGCTCTGCAGATCCACTATCTGTGCTCTTGGGCGGCCTGCCACGTGGCCGTGGGACCTTCTCAGGAGCTGATGGATCCCGCGGTTTGGGAGGGCGGCCACGAGGTCGACGAGGCCCATCGGATGAGGACCGTCGGGGGCCTGCCTCACCTGGGAGGCGTGGCTTTGGGGGGCGGCCCCGGCCACGCTTGACTGGAGGTAGAGAGTATAGATCGTCAGTGAAGGTCAGCTCCCCAGACGCTGACATACCAGCGAGGTGGGAGGAGAGAAGAGAGGCATGGTCTGCTGGCAGACAAGAGGATAGAGTGGTCTCAATGTGGGCCGAGATGGCTGCCTTTGTGGACCCCATGGTGCCACTTGTTATAGCAACTGCTGCCTTGATTAACTGGAATAAAATTACAGAAGATGGATACACATTAGTGTTTGCCAGCTTAAACAAAAAGATTTTAGATGAAGGTTTTCACATGTTTTAAGAATTATTTTCATCTTGCTGAACTGGACAGGTTCAAAACTAATTGTTGATAAAAACTGCATTTTAATTTATCTAACACCTCATAATCAATAGTCAGTACCAAGTACTGAATATCGGCCAGGTAAGGTAATTCTGATATGAACTAGGTGGAGCAGAAAAATGTGATTCTCTGTAAAATAGTCCCCTTTACTTGAACAACCGTCCAAAGAAGAATTTATTGCAAAAGATTGGATCAAGTACTAAACTCTCAAAAAAAGTAACAAATCCTACTTTATTCTAGGAACAACAGAATAACTCATGTTTCTCCATATTCCTGCAGGAACTAATATGCAGAACATTATGAACCCAATTAAACAGAAGAGACCAACAAAATCTGGAAATACAATTCCAACATAAAATACGCACTGGCATGGTAAATATTAAGCCAAGTCTTGCTCGAAAGACAATCCCGCTTGAAAAGAACAGTGGGGTTCATTCACCATATGATGAACTAAAATGATATCATCGACATTTCGGAAAGGGTACTAGTACTACAACTGGGGCCATTGTCATTGTGTAGCAAACAACCACGCAGATAACGAAAAAAATTACAGCATTACACTTCATAGAAGCGCCAACCCACATTGTGAAGTCACGCATCACAGCCAACATGAATCAGAAATCAACAACACCAGGTTTGACCCACTGGAATCCAGGTCTTGCTTGTCAAACCATGTAAGGGCCACACCATACAGAAGATGGTTTTTGAAACAGTCAACGTAGGTTAATTACGACAGAACTCAAAACTTCAGTACAATTGTTCTACTTGAACAATAACCCCGAAAAGTTTTTAATTTTGTAGGATGAGGATCAAACACCCAGCGGTTTTGAAGTCTAATAGAGGTAACCTATGTAATACTAACTACTGAGTATGGACCCCAGATTCTTCAAAGTTTACTTTGGAGATAGATCATAGACGTAAAAGGTCGCAAAGCAGGATTAGAAGTATACTGAATTTGGATAATCCTGACTGATCTGGTTGATAGCTTCAGTATTTTATGAAAATATTGTACATACTCGGAAAGGTGATACTCTTTAAGTGGCTCCATCCACTTTTCGGCGATAAACACTGGCTAGGGTTTAGAGAGAGAGAGAGAGGGACAGGGAGGGAGGGAGAGAGGGAGGGAGAGAGGGAGGGGAGAGATAAAAAGCGAAGTAAAGTACCTCCGGGTAAGCGGGCAGAGGAGACGGAGATGGCGGAGGGGAAGGCGACCCGGATGCGGATCCAGTAGGTGAAGCGGATGCGGATCCATCATCTGCCATTTTAGGAAGAGAGAGGGAGAGAGAATTTGGGGAAAGAGAGGCAGCAGGTGGGTCGCACTTAAGCAACAGTGCTGTTTCCTTTGGGATGCAATACTGACTAGGCTTGGTGTATTGTAAGGATAACGTATTTAATAAATATGAATCACTGACAAGTGGGAAGTTCAAAATAGTTAAGATTATTTGATGTGAACAGCGACTATACCGTGAGTAAACAATGTTAGACGCGCATGTGGAGTATTGTTTGATCTTCTTTGGCCGAGGAGAACTGGCTTGTTTGTAAACCTTGAGAGTAGAACTAAGGTGTTCTTAAGCTCACTAAGCCCCTTTGTGAGCTTAACTTAAAAATCTATCGGATTAACTTCAAACGACATATTTAAAATGTTGAAACCGTTCTACTTCACGAGTGATGCATTTACATGTCAAATTTATAATTTTTCGAACTAGTTTAGTATAAAGTCAAGCTGTCAAAAAATATTGAAAAATGAACTCATTAAAATGAACTTATAAATTATTATTTTTTGACCGCTTGACTTCATACTAAATTAGTTCAAAAATTAAAAAATTTGACATGTAAACGCATCACTCATGAAGTAGATCGGTTTCAACGGTTTGGATGTGTTGTTTGAAGTCAATCCAATAGATTTTTGAGTTAAGCTCACAAAAAGACTTGGTGAGCTTAAGTACACTTTAGTTCTACTCAAAGGTGGGAGATATCGCTTTCAACAAAATTGGTCGCATGGACATTTGTGTGTATCTAATATTAGTATTAAAATTTTATTCAAATTGATGTTATATAATTGAGACTAGTACTTATTTATAATAGTAGACCCTTTATTTTGATCTTAGTTGACACTTTAGTTGTAACTATATTTGACTGCTAAAATAGAAAAATATTGTGCAACTTTTAATATATCCAAATACGTGAGTACTATTTGTAGTAATTTTCAACATTTTGGGAAAGCTAATTATCTTCATAGTTGCATCAAATATTCTCCTATAACAAAGTCAATCCATTACAGTAATTGTCAAAACAAACTCAAATGTAACAAAAATATAGAACAATTAATAGCATAATTTAGTGGCCTAATTTATGATATCGAATTGGTTCGTGTCATTAAACTCTATTACAAAATATCATAGCACGATGTTATACTAAAGGCAATGTATTGGTATATATCTGACCATCCAACCCAAGTCTCGACCCGGATCAACTTGAACGACCCGTTTGAGTATTTTATGTTAGAATTAATTTCAATTAATTACAACATATATGGACTTATATGTGATATAAATATATATTGAAGAGTAGAACTAGGGTGTTCCTAAGTTCACCAAGCCTCTTTGTGAACTCAATTCTAAAACTTATTGGATTGACTTCAAACGACGAATTCAAACTGTTGAAATTATTCTACCTTACGGGTGATGCGTCTACATGTGAAAATTTTAAACTTTCGAATTAATTTAGTATAAAGTCAAGTGGTCAAAAATAGAAGGTTTATAAATTAATTTTAATGCATTCATTTTTTGGATGTCTTTTGACCACTTGACTCTATACAAAACTATTTTAAAATTTTAAAATTTTCACATGTAGACGCATCACCCGTAAGTTAGAAGAATTTCAACGGTTTGGATTCGTCGTTTGAAGCCAATCCGATAGGTTTTAGAGTTGAGTTCACAAAAGAGTTTGGTGAACTTATGAACACCCTAGTTCTACTATATATTGAATAATAGTCTGTCAAATATCTAACTAGATCCGTTATGAAGTGATCAAATTAAGTATTATTTATTGGGTTTAATATGTGTCATGAGAAGTGGGGACCTTTAATGTGTAGAACGCGTATTAATAACTTTATGATTTAGTGATTGTCTAAATTATATAAAGTTTGGTAATAATACAATTATGCTATTGGACTCTGGAGAATACAATGAAATATGAGAATGTTCTGTAAATAAGAAAATACCCAATAAGACAAGTTCTAAATCAAGATCCGCTAAGAATTCAATAAGATAATAGGCTACAAATCCAATAAGAGAAACAAGATTAATTAATTAATTAATTGATTGATTAATTAATTAATAATAGAGGCGCCTATTGAGAATTTGATGTGATTTATACATTATATACGGCTCTATTAATGTAAAAGGCGCCTATGAATGATTGGATCTGTCTCCTTTAATGTTTACAGAAGATACGGCTCTCTCTCTCTACCGGAAAAATAAAATAGAGATTGATATTAAGTTGAAGAGAAGAGGATTTTCAGCAAAGAACTAGAATTGGATATCTCTCCTTGTGCAGAACAGAGCGTTGCCGCTGCTGCCTCTCTCGCTCTCTCCATCGGACTTGAGAGGAATTACTTGAAAATCTAAAGGCTTCCGGTGATCAACGATGCTTGTGTCTCTCTGGAAGATCATGACTATGGACCAAGGTAACTTAAAATTTCAGATTAGGGTTCACTAGAAGATCATGAAAAATCTAGAGTTTATGAATTGCGGTATGATTTTGCATGAATTAAATCTATCATTTTATTTAATTGTAATATACTTGACAGTTGTCACAATGTCTAGACAAAATATACTTTAATAGGCTTGCCAAGGCCACAGGAGACCCTTTTTTTATTAATAGGAAAAAAAAATATCGACAATGAAGAACAATTTCGTTGAATTTTGAAAAATAGAAAAAATGTTATGGTTTATAACGTCTAGGGCACTGTAACTGGACATTATAAACCATAACGTTCAGTTAATTTGATCGCGAATGATCTCTAATTAACAAAAAACACTGTAGCTGGACGTTATAGTCTATAACGTCCAGCTATAGTGTTTTTTTTTTTACGGTACCAACAATCTAACGTCATTTTTTTTTCTTTTCCCTAATGATCTGGACGTTATAGAGCTTGACGGTCAGTCAATTAATTAGCGAACTAGATTAGATTAATATTTTTGGATTATTTAAAATGGACCACAACGTCCTTGGACGTTATAAACCATAACAATTTTATTGTAATTCAAGATTTCACGAATGTGTTACCTTTTATCGTTATTTTTGTTTTGTTTTTCTATTAATAAAAAAATCGGCACAGGAGATGCTTGGGTTCGATGCTTCGAGCCCCACCAACGCCCTTTTACTTATTTCTTTCGTTTGGCGAATGATTCTCCCCACCCCTTCTACTAATTTCTTCAGTTGGCCACCGGAAAAAGAAAATTAAAACAAATCAGAACAACTAAGCAAGTGGGATCAAGTTAATGGATCACGACACGATCCATATCAGAGGCGGGATATGAACCCGATCCACTAAGCATCAGCTATGGACCTATGGCCGAAAACGTATGAGGTTGGGTTAATTGGATCACTGACTGATCAAGTTGTAGGATTGAATCGCCGACTGTCGCTCCTATCCCAGTCTCACACGAGTCCGTATCCCAGGTAACTGAGGTGCATTTTAAACGGATGGACGGCTCATATTAATTCGTGTCTATAAAAATTATAGAGAATCTGTTTTGAGATTCATGTCAGGTTAAACTAATAGCATCTCAGGTACCCAGGGGATCCGAAGTCGTCTCATATGTCTCAGAGCATACTTGGCACTTTGGCAGTCTAAAAGTGTTTTCTTTTGCAATGGAAAATATTTTTTTTTTTTTTTTTTTTGGTTAGCAGTAAAGTTCCCCCAACAAATATATTAATAAAAAAAAATACTTCATTTGCAGGGTTTTTAGAATGCTAACAGAGTTAGCAACTCAAATAACAGATAAAACAATTACATTAGAGGAAAATGCACGACTATCTTAGACATACAAAGCTGGTAAGAAAGGACAGTCAAATCAATCATGTAAGTTCGCACTTCACTGGAGCAGATTCAGAATTTCTGCGAGGTTGGGATAGGAATTAGGTTCTATTAACTAATCAGATTTAAATAGCTTATTGGACATCAAGCTGATTAATTTAAAAAAAAATAGCTTATCGGATTCAAATTCATTAACTAATTAGATATTATATTAAATAACAACAAAAATAATCTCTTACATAATTAAAAATAACGAAAAATAGTCTCTCGCATAATAAAAAAATAACAAAATAGTATCATTTTGCATATTAAAAACAACAGGGAAACAAATTAATTTTCAGAGAGAGCGAATTAATCTGGACCTATTAGGGTATGTTTGATTGGATTGAGAATAGGCTATTCTTGATAACAAACTATTCAGAACAATGTTGTAAAAAATGTCTATTGAGGCCAATTAGTCGTTGACGGTAACCAAATCGTTATGGATTTTTCCTACTAATCAGCCAATTATTCCCGATTAATCGCTTGGCGATATCCTGTTCGTCCGACGACTGCATACTGTTATTTACAACACTGATTCGGAATAAGCTATTCGGTGTTTGGTTGGGTTAGAATAGCTAGAATAGGGAACCAAACTTGTTTATCTTATTAGAACAAGTTATTTTAGACAAATGTCAATTTTACTATTCTAACTATTCTAAAAATTGCAACCAAACATATCCTTACATGCTAGATCCGTCCTGCATTTCATCATGAAATAATTATTGGGACTGTTAAGATAAAAATATGTACTTCTGAATAAACATACTTCGGAAAACTGGCATATGAAAGTATCTTCTGCAACAACAGAAAAAACTTATATAACACGCACGTTGCATAAAACAAATTTCTTTGCTGTTCGTGGATGACACGAGTAAAATTGCAGCCTTGCATCATTAATATAAAAATAATACAAGCAGCTACCCATAACGCGATCAAGTGAAAACAAAATCTTAACACGATGGAAAGACTTCCCGACCAGACATCGAATTTGATTCAATACGTTTCAGATTGCCCCCACTCATTTTTTAAATTTACGAAATAAGAAACAATTAAAAGTATCGTCTGTGTTGAGAATAATTGAATAATTAAAGGGTAGAATTGTAAATAGGAGAGTTATAGGAAGTTACCGTTAGGTACTATGTGAGTACCAACGGTACAATAGGAAATTGGAAATATAAAAAAGGCTCATCTCTCTTGTAAGATATACACAACAAAAATATACAAAAAGATTTATGTTTAATTTCTCAAAAATAACATGGTATCAGAACTTTAAGCTCGATTCTGATAACCCGATAAAGCTTCAAGCTTCTGATAACCCGATAAAGCTTCAAGCTTCTGATAAACTCAAAGCTCCAAGCTTTAAGCTCGATTCTGTTCGATCATATATCCATAACCCGATAACCCAATAACTCAATAATCTTACATACCAGAAAAAGGGGCAGTTGCGTATCAGAAAAAAAAACCAGAAAACAAATACCAGGAAAAAACAACAGCAAACCAGGAAAATTTTATACCAGTAAATATCCACGATCAAGTAAGAATTCAAACTATACAGCGAACTCACCTCAAATCATGATCCAAAGGGAGTCACGGCAGCGCACTGTGAGTTTCTCGCAAGACAATGCAGAGGAATTCGAAACACAGGCGCTCGCAGGGAAAGCTCCAAATCCCAGCTTTGGTCCGCGCCAAAACCCTAACTCCAAAATTGAACCCGAAAAATGCACCAATTGCAAAATAGAAGGTCACACCCAAAGTCGTTGTTGGTTCCTCCATCCTTGTCTCCGACCGACGTGGTGGAAAGCAGCAAAGAGAGGAGAGGCGAAAGGGGGAGCTGATCGGTTAGAGGAAAAGCGCAAGGAAGAAAGAGGTGGAGACAAGAACAGGAATAAAAAAATGGAGTCTGGGGGGTCGCGTGTGGAAAGGGGGTTCCTTGAGGGATCGCATGCGGGAGGGGCTCAACCGCATACAGGAGGAGTTTTTCTCGCTGATTTCTCCGCTCAATCGCATGCGGGAGGAGGTTTTTTCGCTGACGGGTTAGGCTCAAACGGGTCTGGTAGATCAGCTGATCAAATGCGAGCCCTTCTCCTGCAACTTTCTGTGCTGCTTGCTAATCAAAATCAAGTTCATAACTCATGTGGTATTGTATCTCACTCTCAAAATTTTAATCTATTTGACAAAATAATTATTGACAGTGGTGCTACCGATCACATGTTTGGAAATAAAAAATTTCTTACCAATTTAAAATTATCCGAACATAACCAATATGTGTTAGTAGCAAATGGTATGAAGGAAAAAATCAATTGTGTAGGTGAAATTAATCTTTTTAATAAGAAAATTAACAAAGTTTTATATTTAAAAAACTTTCCTATAAATCTAATTTCCGTAAGACAATTAACACAAGATTTTAATTGTAATGCAATTTTTTCTTGTAAAAATGTTATATTTCAAGACCGAAAAACCGGAGAGAAAATTTGTGAAGGTTTTCTTGAAAATGGACACTATATTTTAGATTTACAAAAATTAAATCTTTGTGCTTCCGCTAAATCCATTAATATTGATCTATGGCATAGAAGACTTGGGCATCCATCCGATAAGATTTTAAATTGTATTTTGGATTGTAAAAATTTAAATTGTAGTAATTGTGAAATTTGTAAGTTGGCAAAACAAACAAGACTTCCTTTTCCTCATTCTATTAGTAAAAGTGAAGCTATGTTTGATTTGATCCACTCCGATGTATGGGGTCCGGCCTCGATTGAATCTTATAATGGATTTAAATATTTTGTTAGTTTTATTGATGATTTTTCAAGAACTACTTGGTTATATTTACTTAAATCGAAAGATGAAGTTTTTTGTAGATTTAAAGAATTCTTTTGTCTCATAGAAAATCAATTTAATGCCAAACTCAAAATATTTAGATCGGATAATGGAACGGAATTTGTAAATAAAAATTTCTCAACCTTTTTCAAAGAAAAAGGAATTATACATCAAACAACTTGCATAAACACTCCCGAGCAAAATGGAGTGTCGGAAAGAAAAAATAGACATTTATTAGAAATGACAAGAACCTTATTATTTCAAAATAATGTTCCTAAAAAATATTGGTCGGATGGCATACTTTGTGCTACACACTTAATTAATAGATTACCAAGTTCAAAACTAGAAAATAAAATTCCACTAGAAATTCTCTATCAACGAAAAATTACTTTTGATCACTTAAAAGTATTTGGATGTACAAGTTTTGTACACATTAAAAGGAAAGACAAACTAGATTTCATGTCAACAAAAACTATTTTTTTAGGATATTCATCATTTAAAAAGGGATACAAATGCTATGATCCTATTAATAATAAAGTATTTATCTCTAGAAATGTCACATTTTTTGAAAATGAATCATATTTCAAAAAATGGGAGGAAACTCAAGTACCTTGTCAAAATGAGAAAATTGATTCAGTAATACCATACTTTGAAAATCAAAATCTTTTTCAAAATGAGAATCATGAAAATGACACAAATAACCATGAAGAAGAAATAGATGAAAACAATGATAACACAACTCAACTCGAATTAGAAAACATTTCGGAACCTAGACGGTCATCTAGAGTATCACAACCATCTAGTAGGCTTAGAGATTATGTGACCTATACGGTTCAATATCCCATACAAAATTTCGTTTCATATGACAAAATTTCGCCTTCATACCAAGCATTCATCACAACCATAGAAAAAGAAATAGAACCAAAAAATTACCAAGAGGCCGTTCAAAGTCCAACTTGGGATAAAGCCATGAAAGAAGAGCTACATGCTCTAGAAAAAAAATGAAACATGGGTAATTGTTCCATTACCAAAAAATAAAAAATCCGTTGGTTGCAAATGAGTTTACAAAACCAAATATAATTGTGATGGTACAATAGAACGATATAAAGCAAGATTAGTGGCCAAAGGATTTACACAAACCTATGGCATAGATTACAATGAAACCTTTGCACCGGTTGCAAAAATGAATACCGTTAGGGTTTTATTTTCCATTGCCGTAAACAATGGTTGGAACCTATACCAAATGGACGTTAAAAATGCTTTTCTTCAAGAAACACTTGAAGAAGAAGTGTACATGACACTACCACCGGGCCATAAAATGGAAAATACTTCTAACCTTGTTTGTAGGTTAAACAAATCAATTTATGGACTTAAACAATCTCCAAGGGCATGGTATGGCAAGTTATCTCAATATTTAGTTTCTTGCAATTTTAAAATTAGTAATGCCGATCACTCATTGTTTACCAAAAATGAAGGAGAAAATACAACCATTGTGTTAGTATATGTAGATGATTTAATAATTACCGGAAACAATTTAGAAGAAATTAGAAAAATCAAATCCCAATTAAAAGAAAAATTTGACATTAAAGATTTAGGGTATTTAAAATATTTTCTATGAATAGAAGTAGCATTTTCAAACAAAGGTCTATTAATTTCACAAAGAAAATACACCTTGGATTTGTTAAAAGAAACCGGTAAATTAGGTTGTAAACCGGCCTCTACACCAATAGATAATAAGTATAAATTAAATACCGAGGACGGCGAACCCTTAGAAAACATAAACCAATTTCAAAGACTTGTAGGAAAATTAATTTACCTCACGGTTACCCGTCCGGATATCTCTTTTTCCGTAAGCCAAATTAGTAAATTTATGCATTCACCAAGGACACCACATCTAGAGACCGTAAATAGAATTTTAAGATATTTAAAAGGAAATCCCGGAAAGGGCATATGGATGAAGAATAATAATTCTAACGCAATATGTGGCTATTCCGATGCAGATTGGACCGGTAGCTTTGATAGAAAATCCACCACCGATTTTTGCACATTTGTAGGCGGGAATTTAGTCACATGGAAAAGCAAGAAGCAAAATGTTGTGGCACGATCAAGCGCGGAAGCGGAGTATCGAGCCATGGCATCAACTGCAAGCGAATTAATATGGCTCAAACAATTGCTCAAAGACATGGGAATCAACGTTGATCAACCCATGAAAATGTATTGTGACAACAATTCGACACGTCACATTGCACTAAATCCCGTATTTCATGAACGGACCAAACACATAGAAGTTGATTGTCATTTTATTCGAGAAAAGGTTCAAGCCAAGGAAATAGAAACACCGTTTGTTCGAAGTAAAGATCAACTAGCGGATGTTTTCACTAAAAGGCTGGATCCAAAACCATTTGAAGAAATCACAAGCAAGCTAGGATTACTCGACATTTATAATCCTAGCTTGAGGGGGAGTGTTGAGAATAATTGAATAATTAAAGGGTAGAATTGTAAATAGGAGAGTTATAGGAAGTTACCGTTAGGTACTATGTGAGTACCAACGGTACAATAGGAAATTGGAAATATAAAAAGGGCTCATCTCTCTTGTAAGATATACACAACAAAAATATACAAAAAGATTTATGTTCAATTTCTCAAAAATAACAGTCTGAACACGGTATATAAGTGATCGAACCATCTATTGCAATTTTGCAAGCCAAGAGTCAGATTAGAATTATTAGAACTCCACATAGCATCAAATATATGCTAAAAGACGAAAGAGAAAAGTTGATAATTATAAGAGAAAATACCGAAATTTTTTATGTACCATCTTAATAATTCAAAATTTTAACTTTATCATCAATTTCTGAAATAATCCAATATTATCATCTACGCAGATAAAAGTTGCGCATAATCAAGAAGCTCCATGCTCTGCACAAACAATATGGCATAGTCTGCGTGGAGAGGTATATTTGCTATTAATATAATTAGTCTTAATAGCAATTATAATATTGCACTGCATCCATGATGGCTCTGCACCAATGATGTTCATGCCACATGTAGCAACTTTCTATGAGATATTTTATAATTTTTTTTTTTTTAACCATCAAACAAAATACTCTTCTAAAATCACTCACAAAATATACTTAACAAAAATATCCTTGTCAAGTAGTTGTATAGGATAAAAAGTATAAATATCAACATTTAAGAGAAAAACCTAACATTTAAGATAATCTGCTCTGGAAATGGGACAAGGCTGGGATGTATTCGGCAAAAACGGCATACCAAACTTTCACTGAAGGGGGGATGACGGTCTGGCAATTCAGATCAGTCTGGAAATGCAAAATCCCGCCAACTGTTAAAGTATTCACCTATCTCATGATCCAAGGGAAAATACTGACAAGGGATGTTCTAAGATCTAGAGGAATGAACCTCCTAGTACATTGCGAGATGTGCCGAGACTGCCCGGTTGAATCCATATTACATCTCATCTATCTCTGCCCATATGCGGTTAACGTATGGTTTGAAGTGGCCCGAATGCTTGACTATGCATTAATGACCCCAGCAATGACGGTACAGGCGGTTTGGGAGAAATCTTGGGATAAGGTACATGAAATGGGAAAGATAAAACAACAAAAATGGATGGTGTTATTTATATGTGTTGCATGGAACATTTGGAAGCAGCGCAAAGCAGTTGTATTTGGGGACCAAAGATTGCCTGCGGCCATCCTAGCGGGAAGATGTGTACAAGAAATGAGACTATGGCTAAAATACTGCTGATTAGAAATACTTCGGTCTTTCACTTATACCTAATACTGTTTCTATTTTGATGCTATGTATTGTTTATGATGTACTGAGCTTAGAAGGCGGGGGGGGGGGGGGGGGGGGGGGGTGAATGGATTTCCAGTTCTAGTTTTAGCAAAAGTGGAAAGGCAGGGGGGAGCATTTTCAGCTGTAAAGAAACATTATAATTTTATATAAACTTCACTTGTCAGTCTCTGACAAGTTCTCAAAAAAAAAAAAGAGAAAAACCTAACAACATACCTCTAGATGAAACAGTAAAAATAAAAATGGGAGAGACCTCAGTAGGAGATCATTTCAGTTATAAACACTTCACATCTAAACATTTTTTATGTTTTAAGTGCGAGGAACCATTGTTTCTTACTATAAATAATAAAACAGTTTAAATGACGGATCTAGAGGGTAGAAGTCGAAAACTATATTTCTGACGAACCACACTAGACCTACACCAAGTTAATAATTTTACATAGAGATCAGATTTCAGTTCCCTATTACCAATGAATTCCCTATAAGAGATGTCCAGTGCAACAAACATTATATACAAGAAACATCATTACCTAATACATGAAGGTAGGATGCAAATTGACCCTACGCATGCACAGATGGGAGGCACCCTATGCAAATTAGTCCTTTTACACTAACAAGTTTTTACAGAAGACACCTCTGGTTTCCTAACATTATTAAAACCAATTTGTACCATGCAAAATTACAATCCAACCCATGAGACCAGCTTTAATTATAAACTCCAGAACAGCTATACCTCTGTCAACTTTTTTTTTAAGGTTAGTCGGCAAAAGTACACCTGTCAACTTACAACATACTGGGAACCTACCAGAATGCTTATCTATTCGATATTTTCACAAAATATGACTGATTTTATTTCTTAAAGACAAAGTACAGAGGCTTGTGGGAGCTAATTTTGGCATTAACAGTTTCTGAAGCCTCACTAACAACAGGGGCATGGGTTGCTTCTGAAATTTAATGTTCTTGCATGGGCAGGTTACACTTCAGCATATACAAGGTTTCTTCATAGTTCTAAGAAAACCAGAGGTGCTCTTCTTTCAAATCTCAATCAAACAACCTCCGATTCAAAAGTGTACTCCAACTTGATCCTTGTAGGACTTAGATCATCTCCTACTGAGGTCTCTCCCATATACTTCCTAGCCTTTACGGGTATGTCTGTTAGCACGACCGAGCCGCGGTTGTAGCCGTTCATCAAAAGCCGGCCAATCTTAACCCTCCACTCCGAGCTGTCCGATTCATGCCACCTGTCATGCACAACCCTATCACAATAGTTCAGCATTGTACCTATGCCAGTGTCTCGGACCCAACCATACTCTTCTAGTACCCTTGCTTCTCCTTCAGTTAGATCTTCTCCGACCTAACAAATAAGATGAGAAACAAATGCATCACTAACGGTGATTGGCTTTTGAAGAGTATGAGGTGGGATGTTCACCTTCATGAAGTCACTGGTCTCTCACTTGTCATAGCATAGCACTATACTTCAAATTAACATTTAGCTTTTTCTTCATAGGCATTTCACAAAACATCTATTATCTCAAGCATTAAAAATGTAGAAAAAACTAATGTATAATGGAATTACGACTAGTCACTATTGTTTTTTTCTTTCTTTTTTCCTTTTGGCTTATCAACATACTGATGGATGCGAAACTAAGAGTGAGTCTATGGTACTATGCATATCACGGATTGGTCCGTAATACAGATCAATATTTTCGTTTTCAAAATCCTAACGGTCGATCTGAACCGTTCAACATGATTCCCATATGAATATGTTTGCAGACTGAATTTTATATTTTTTTACTATTTTTTAAGATAGTTAGAAAATCACAGTTTTTGGATGGTCCAGAATTTTCAGATCAAGTGAGTTTCTACCTATCTTAAAAAATAGTAAACAAATTCCAAAAAATTTAAAATTCAGTCTGCAAGTACATATTCATATGGGGATCACACTGAACGGTTCGGATCAACTGTTAGAATTTTGAAAACGAAAATATTGATCCATATTACGGACCAATCCGTGATATGCATAGTACCATAGACTCACTCCGAAACTAATGTATAATGGAATTATGACTTTTCATTTACTAAAACTCTCGGATATCGATGTGATGGATCCAAAAAAAGAGAGACACTACAACAGAGTGGAGACCAGTGCAAATAAGGATTTCTTTATACCAACAAGGGTTTGTTCTCAAGCAGGCTTGCTCGGCTGTTGATCTTCATGGCTGTCACAAGTCGTTTTATTTGCCAATCAGTTGGCATGGATGGTATCAGCTCAAAAAAGTATGTAGCAAATCCGTATTCTGGTCGCTCCAATACTATCCTGCACAAGTACACTCCAATAGCAATTAGTACAGGTTCTGAGGGTTTAAATCTAAAGTAAAATTTGCCAAAAGATGCAATCAAGTACAGGCCAGAACAGATCAGAGAAACCAGCCTTCTTTTCCTTCTAGTTTTACAGATTTGAGAAATAATCCTGGTTTCTTTTGATATGGAATTAGTTTGAAGGAAGCACATAACATTCAGAAGAATATAAATAATGACATTTTCTTCTTTGTAATTATTCAAAAAAAAAAAATCATTTCCTCCTACACCCACATATCATAATAACCATTTAGTACAATATTACATAGGTGCAGCTCATGTTGGGTCGGGTGGATGCCGGTCCCACACATATACAAACTGAGTTGTCTGAGATTAGTGTTCGGATCTGGGTATTGATCCTGTCAAATTTCAAATGTACCATCCGGATATATCATCATTTGATTCTCCTATGTTTTTATTTGACTTGTTCTCCCCAGTGCAACAAGTAACAAATCCAATAATCTGTCAGCAATCCAGATTGTTTCAGCCTTGGCCATTTTTGGGGCTGTTGCTTCCAGAAACAAGGACTCCTATTCAAATTGCTCATTATAGAATCAAGTGTGACCTTTTTTCCAAAGAAAATAGTTACTTTTAGGCTTTTCACATGAACAATTAGAAAAAAAATACTAAATCTGACCTATTATGTTGTTGGAAGACAAAAATAAAGGACTGAAGATCCCTACACCACCCCCATTCAACTGGGCTCTTATGTAATTTAAGATATCTTGTCTGTAAAATCATGAAATATTAAAACAAATGATAAATATAGCTTGCAATATGTCAATTACACCCATATACACTTCGTAAGTTACAAAGATGTAAAATACCCACATATGCACACATGAGAAGTAATGTAATAAACAACAAAAAAATGTGCCTTTTTTTCCTTTGAAAAATTACTAATACCTGTTCAACAAGAGAAATTAGACAAGCTAAACAGTAGACAACCTTCTCTCCCTTCTTACGACTTGCTGTTGTAATCTTTAAAAGAGAAGCTCTATCCGAGAAGAACTGTTGAAATATAGATAAATAACCAGCACAAGATCAGTACAATAATGACGTTTAGTAAAGTTCAAACAAGATCAGAGAAGTAACTACTGAGAGTTGTTGGGGTATTTTATCAAAAGCTGCTTAGGGATGAACATAGCATGGGGACCCGAGTTTCAGGCTTTGATCATCTCCAATGGGGTCTTATAAAAACTTCACCAGAATTGAAGATGTACCAGTTTTTATTAATAAGAACATTAGCTATAATTTCAAGTCTCATATAACTTTCATAAAACTGCCTTCATAAATATGTTGACAATATGTTTATAACTTTAACATTTGGCATGCATGTATAGGTTACTGATTGAAAGAAAAGCGGATCAGGCCGGCCAGGCCATAATTGACATCAATTTACTTCGGGTTTGCACTCCAATAAAAATCAATTGCAGAGATAACAGGAAAAACTGTTGAGTATGGTTATTTTCACAATTTCTATTTTCAAATAACATAATAGAGACTAACTCAATTGATGCATTACTATTCCATTCAGGCCAGATATCTTTAAGATAGAAGTATTCCCACTGCATGTTCCTTGAGGATTTGAGTTCCCCATTTGGATCCCAAGATTGTAACACAGCAGCAGAACATTCCTTATTATTTGCCTGACGGCACCTTCAACATATATTTACAACTTTCTCACCTTTGTAATAACAGATTCAAGATCTTGAAAGTCATTATCACTTGATACTTCCAGCAGCCCTATATCATCTTCACCAACACCAACACCATACAGCTTAATTTCATCAGCAATTATCCCTCTATCTACTAACACCTACATTTGTGAAATTTAATAAGGAAAATTAAGCAATCACAAAAGAAAAACCCAAATGCCCCTCAACCTCCCCTCCATCCACAACCCCAATTTAAGTAATTAGCCCTACTTCCAAAAAATCTCTCTTTGCTACAGAGTGAAAAAGAAGGGCTAAGTCCTGTACATTGCTTTGAAAAATGAGAAAAGCATGCTATGGATGACAAAATTTTCCAAAGTATCAACTGGTTGCTATTTTACAGGGGCACATGAGATTTTTAAATTATATAACATAAAAGAATTGAAATCTACAATACTGGAGAGCACCTTCAGAAGTCCGGGAGCATCTTCCTCTAGAGCTTCCTCTACCGAATCCCTGCCAACAAACGGATTTATATATCTGGATTCATCCTTGGATTGACTTCTGGAAATCCATTTTTGACATTTAACCACAAGTCCAGAATAAAACAAATCCATACACTTCTTACAAAGTACTATTTGCCCAAGGAACTTGACAACAGAATTTCAATAAAAAATTAAGAAATGCCAATTTGTTTATGATTTTCTTTGTTTAATTATTACTCCTTTCTAAAATTGTGACAAAATCAGAAAAGGCTCCCATTGAAAAGATAAACATTCTAACAGATACAAGTAATGCTCCCAAACAGTACATGACATTAGTGGTTGAAACACAACAATACATTATTAAAATTGCAATTTTGGGACCGAATTCATAAAAAGCGATAAGGCAAACCACAAAAAGCTTTAGATAGGAGATGAGCACTTTACGTTGCAGTCTTTTTACGTTTCCTTGGCCGAAGTGAAGAAGAGGCAGCATTGGTCTCCTTAGAAAATCTGTCAGAACAACCTGAAAATGGAACATCTGTAGCTCTAATAGCAGGTACCTTACTTTGAAGAACATTAAGAGGCACCTTCTCTTCCAATTTTACTTGCTCGATTGTCACCATAGAATGAGCAGGTCCTGGAGCTTTTGCAATGAGTGGCATTTCATCAAAGTCTGAGATGGGCTCGGGCTTTATCTTGAGGAGGTTTCCTGCGTTTAAATTTGAATGGACATGGTCCAGGGAAGTGGTCTGAGAGGATTGAACAGGTGCGAAATTGCTTCCTGCCATTGTACTTTCCAGTCTAGTTGAGTTGCAATCAGTTGCATGGACTTCCTAAATTGCACAAAAAGGCAGGTTAAAAGCAGGCAAAATAGCTTAAACAGGAAATCAAAGAAACTATCAAACCAACAAGGGAAACTCAACCAGCACCAGAACAAATTATATGATATATTAATCTGGAAAACCACTTATACAGTGTTTTCTTTTGTATCTGGATCATCTGTTCCTGATAACTACATTGTACAGGGAAAGTAACTGCTGTTTTCAACCGTTCTAAGGAAAGTAAACTACAGTTAACTAATCTCAACCATTAATCTCTGAGCACTAAAGATCTTAACTATAGATCTCATTTTAACCTCCAGAAGATAAGAGCATTCTTCAAGTTTCCTATTCTCACACTATTTTCCGTTCTCCTCTCTCATTGCTAATGCGGCGCCACAAAGAAGGATGGATCTTGCACCTGCAACCTCATCTTCCTAGCTCTTTGTCTAACTTTTTGGCCTTTTCCAAACCTTAGAGCCTCTCCCTTGCCTCGCTCTCCCCTTCTTTCAACACAAGAATGGTCCAAATAAGTTCTTTTTCATTAGAACCCTACGACTCTAGGTACTCTCTGAACTGTCTCTTCTTTTTCTTTTCAACAGATTAACTAATAACTAGCAGTTTTTCAGTTGTTGGTCATGATCTATCATTATTCTGCAAATATTAGGGAAAAAATTTCTCTTCGGGTTGAAATATTTCCTTTTTTATATGCAAATTTTGTTTATTTAGGTTAGTATTCTACTCAATTCATTGAAGGATTACACCAGAGAGTTGCCAGATATCAAACTATTGTTATGAAAGGCTTCTGATCCCAATTTGGAAATATCTCATTGAATGAACTTATGTAAGTTCTTGTTCATTCTGCATAAGACACACAGACCACCGTTCGATTTATTGAAGGGTCTTTGAGGTCTGCTGATCACGAATCTCAACAGTATCTCCATCGGTAACAAGCTTGACACTGTCCCACATGGGAGAAGATGCGGCACAAAGACGGAAGTGTTAACTTTTTAGAGGGAATCTCTTTGTTTAGTGCTAACCCTCTTATTCCTTGATCTCTTCATTTTTTATTTTCTTTTTTGTCCATGTGTATGGATGAAGGAGACATTTTTGTAAAGTTGAGTATAAATAAGAAATTCTGATTTGTTGTCATGATGTTTTACTCCGGAGAACATGGTAAGTAAATAGAGAATTAAAGATGGTCATAGATGTCTATCTATGACCATGGAACCATATGGTCTGAAATAGGAATTGTGGTGTGGCTCAGTGTACTACAAATTGACTAATGTCAAATTTTAAATATTTTATGCAAGTATTTAGAAATTTAAGATGCAATGTTGTAGCCACGTCGTGTGTGTTATTTATATTAATATTTATCATGTTTTATGCAAATTATTAATGGAATTATGTAAAATATCAAATGTTTAGATATTAGAAGCATACAACATAATTATATGTCTGCCATTATTTATTGTACTTCCAATTGCGATAAATTAGGGAGGGTTAACCAAAATAGATCCTTGTAGGAACCATCACACAAAAAGTTAATGGCAAAAAAGGTTAAGCAAATCATAGCGAATACAATGGAAAAAGGTCCAATCCTGACATGTCGAAAGATCATGAGGATAATCTATATGAAGTCGTAGCCATTGAACCTTGTTAAGAGACTATTTTAAAAAATGCATCAAGTATGGTTTTTGGGATTAAAACACCCTGACTTACCATTTAGCAAAGGGATATTCTTGAAAGGTAAGCAGAAGAATGTGCATTTGATGTTGTAGAGATGCAAGAAAAATTGGACTAAAACCAGTTGTGCATCAACATGAATGGATGGACTGGTAGGAAAAATGGGATAATCTTCTAAAAGGTGCCTCAATGATTTGCCATGCTTCCAAGTTGTTTGTTATTTTAAAGATGTGCACGAGTGGCCTTAATAGAATCGTGGTGTGATGGATAAGGTTAGAGAGGAAAATATAATGCAACGGACAACTAATAGTACATTGGCTTAAGTTCATGCCAATGAACTATTGATGGAAAGAAAGGATGTTGTTTCAAAATCCTTGCGTCGCACATTGCATGGATTTAAATTTTAAAGACATCCACGAATCACCTATTTTAGAGATATAATACGAAATAAAAAAATTACTCCTTATAAATACACATATTTGGTTGTGTAAATTATCCAGCAATAATCAAAACAAAGAGAACTCCAGAGGCCTAGCCTTCCTAGATTTGTAACATGGATTGTTTTAATGGAGAAATTTGGCAAAAAAAATCATTGTTTTATTAAAAATGGCTGGAAAGTTCTTTGGTCAGGATTATGAAGGTAGAACGACCAAAACGGTGAGCCATTTTTTCATGCTGGAACAATATAAAAAATAACGCACAAAAATCCAAAGTCCCTTATTTATCTTCATGCTTAGAAATAAAGAAGTAATATAAACATGACGCAGCAACTGCCACTTGTTACAGGACCTGTATAGTATATAGCTAGCTGCAAGGTCATTATTCTGGTATCGCTTAGTACATACAGTGCTAGGGTTGATTCTGAGTGTACTGGATAAGCATCTGGTACTTACATAGTACTCTCAGTATCATGATTTGCGTACCTTCATTGTACCTGATGCTTCTGGAGGATGAATTGGCTTCTTCTGTTCCCTACCATCAATAAAAGTTTCAAATAAAACAGTGCGTGAATAAAATCTCATGCATGCACAGACTGCACACTTGCTCCAAATATTGGATCACTACCTGTCAGCATAGCTGCAATATCTACCATGTATTGCCAGTTCAGGAACCAGTTGAGGTCTGAATTTTACCAGTTAATCTTTCATATGGGTTTGTTGGCTCCTAAATTCCAGCATTGAGAACCAAAAAGGCTAAGCTAAAAAATTGATTTGTACAGAGTACAAATCACCAATGTACAGAGCAGAAACATACACAAAGCAGACTATACAATAAAACAAAAAATGGGGACACTACAGACAAATACAAAGAGGCCGGAAGCATTACCCAGTAAGAACCAAATGAAGATGTTTATGTATGGTTCTCAAAGCTCACAAAACCGGCCTCAATAGTTTTATCATCCGACAATATCTACAAAAGAAAAGCTAAAAACTATTGGGAAGATACTTACTGTCTTTTGCAATTTCGCTTTTTAAAGGGCATATGATCAGAATTATCTCCAAGATTACTAGCTTGCCCCTGAGCAGTAACTTTAACCGCAACTCTTCGACAATCTTTCCCGTCTATGCAAATTACAATTTTATAAATCATTAACACAAAAGGCAATAAATTTCATGATTCCAATATTGGTAGTTACCAGTTAACAATGCATACCAATCAGGGAGCAATAATAAGGTCTTATTTGATAAGTTCCTTGTTTGCTTCATTCAGCAATTGATAGAGATACCAATTTCTTGCCAATTAGGCCAAGTCCCAGTAGGTACTGGTGTCATGCAAGATGCTAAACCATGGAAAGAAAGATAAGAGAAATAATTTACCATTGTGACCAGTGTTTGTTGCTGCTTTGTTATTACGACGTGCCGAAGAAGAACCCTATATTAATGATAAAAACTAAAATGAATAAAAATTACAGCAGAGCCCCTTTATGTACAGTTGATTTAGGGAAAAGAAAGATAAGATGATTAGTTATAATTTTTTCCAGTCAAACTTCCTTTCAAGAATAATTTGATTTTGGGAGATTAAGAATGGCCAAATTTGTCTCAACTGTACCCAACTTGTTTACCAAGCCAATACAACAAATCTTGAACAGAAACAAGTACCTGGTCGAGTTCACATGCTTGCAACGCAGAATGCTTAGAGTTGACATCACAATACAGTTTTGAAACAACAATAGCTCCTTTATGTTCACTTTCTCTCTCATCAGTATAGGCATGGTACTGGTGCAACACCCAATCAGTTTTCTCAGGTTTTTCTCCATTTGTTCGGTTCAAATAGAGCATATATATTTTCTTAAAACCTTGATGAACCCCATCCAAGTATACTGGTTTAGACTCTGTTTTTTCCACCCAGATGTAATGCTTCTGAAAGCTGCCGGAGTGTTTGATGAGAGGTTTGTGAAAGAAGTAAGAAGCGCTTCCGTCTTGTTTAGCACCTGTTTATAATGATCATGGCAGCAATTAATACAAGTCGAACCCTACTAGTTAGATATCACTGGTTTTTTGAAAGCCTGCATTTATATTTTATTCCCTTTTTCTCGACATTGTTTTGCTTAATAATTTGTACCGTACCAGTTAAACATGATAACGGTAATGGATGATCATTATTCAGGGTCACAAGTCACGGCAATGTTTACACACCACTTCATCATGGACTGATACAGCAATTCTATAGCTGCACCAACATGATGCATCAGTAGCACATCAAATGAATGGATTTGACATTTGGTCTTACTTCCAAATACTAAGCGCTAAACCCTTCCACTCATGTTATGTGTAACTGATAATAAGCTTACTAAAAGAGAGTTCAGAAATTACCAGGCAAATTTTGGGGATGTGTATGATTTAACTCGTCACCTTCCTCTAGTGACTTGATAAAGTCATGAATGAATGGGTGAGGCGAGGCATTTTCAATTACATTTCCAATTTTGCCAATTAGATGCCACAAAAGATCACCATCTGTTGGATCAAATTTTGTGCCTCTTGGAAGCCCTGGCCACTGCTAAAGGGGGTAAACATTGTGGGGAAAAAAAGGAAAAAAGGAAAACCTAAAGAACAAAAACAAAGCAAAAACTTTAAAAAAAAGGAAAAGACTAAAGAGATGCTTGTTGGTCAACTGGACAACAGTAAATTGAGCTGAGGTGTTATTGCAGAAGAGAGTACAAATTAGGATATACTTGACATAAATTAAATTTGGGGATGATTGTTGCATAGTTGTATTAATTAATCCGTCTCAAAATCTCAATTCTTGATGACCGTTGTTAGTATGAATACTACAGCAGATGCAGTTGAATTTAAAGAATCAACCTTGGAAGCACCCGATTTTGTGGTTGAAGCACCCTGCTCTATCAAAGCCCTGCAAGGGCAAAACCAAACTTCACCAAGAACGCTCCAAGACAACAGAAATTACAAAACAAGTCGAGAATTGCACAGCAAACAGACAAACCTCTTTCCCCGAAGAAGCAACCACCGCCGTTCAATCAGTGGCATATGGTCGAGGTAATCCCTCGACGCCCCGAGCGCGTCCATGGCAGTTGCGCCAATATAGGGTTTCAATAAAAGGGAAATTCGACGACTCCAGTGTAAGAAATTTGTAGAGGGAAAGACACAGTAGAACAAGCTATTTGGATGGGAAGGATGGTTGGAATTAAGCTGGCGGTTCTCTTGTGAATTGTGAGGCGGGGTTTCAAAATGCGGCAGAAGCAGCTGGGACCCCAGAGGACTAAACAATCACACAGATCAATTGACTAGAGCCCTGACCTTGAAAATGGGCCGGGCCGGTTCGGAGCCAGGCAAACATGAAGTGCATAAGTTGTGTGATCAATTGACTAGGAGCCCTGGCCCTAAAAATGGGCCGGGCCGGTTCGGAGCCAGGCATACATGAGGTAGACCGCAGTCAAGCTCGTGCGGGTTCGGAGCCAGGCATAGAGATTATGGCCCAATGCGGGGTGACTCGTGTCAAGCTCGTGTGGGTAAAAGAGCAGATCGCGGTCCGTTGTCTTGCTGGTAGAGAGAGACGAGATGCGATCATGTCAAGTGTGTGAGAGGAGCCTAGTGTAGTGATCTCCGATTAATCCGAACTGGTGTTTTTTAAGTATCTTTGTAAATTCAACTTAAAAACTCATCGAATTGGTTTCAAGCAACGCATTCAAATTATTAAAACCGATCTACTTCATGAATAATGAGCTTACATGTCAAGTTTTTAAATTTTCGAACTAATTTAATATAAAGTTAAGCGGTCAAAAAATGATGAAAAATGAACACATTAAAATTAACTTATAAAATATATTTTTTTAACCGCTTGACTTTATACTAAATTAGTTCGAAAATTTATAAATTTGACATGTAAATGCATCACTCGTAAAATAAATTAGTTTCAACGGTTTAAATACATTGTTTGGATTGTTCAATATTTGCTATAATCCATATATCAAATTGCAGGAAGTGATTAATACACAAGGGGAAGCCGTCAAATTTAGACGCCACCTTACTGACATTGAATGTCAGGAATGGTTATCTGTACTTGATATACTTAGTCATATTTCTTATACACATACTTTAGATCAATTGAGTTGGCGATGGGAAAATTCAGGCAAATTTACAGTGAAGTCCTTGTATAAACTCCTGAATTATAAGGGCAAATTACCAATTCAACCTATGTTGTGGTGGAATGTCCCAATCCCCCTGAAAATTCGAATTTTTATGTGGCTTACTAATAAAAAACGCATACTGACCAAGGATCAATTGACCAAGAGAGGCTGGCAGGGTAGCCACAAATGCCAATTCTGTGCTCATGTTGAAACCGTAGACCATTTATTTGTTACATGTCCATTTGTCCAAAAAGTATGGTTCTGGATGGGGGCATGCCAAAATATCAGCCCCAATTGGAGAAATTTTAAGGATATTGTCCAATTTGCATGCCAATTACCCCATCACACCAAAAATGCTTTTCTTTTAATAGTTAGTGCTTTGTGTTGGACGATTTGGAAACACCGCAATGATATTTGTTTTAATGCGAGTCCCCTTAAAAAACCTAGGCAAATAATATTTCTAATCCTTTCTTTGGTTCAATATTGGTTAGGACATGTGGGGCCCCAGATCCATGCTGAGACTGCTACCTGGCTTCCAAGAGACACAGATGAAATTCCGATTAACTCCTGGCACCCAGATGAGGAATACCAACTGGTGGCTACTATAGAGACTCCTGCCCTTCCTAATGCCTAGCATGCAGCTCACTTTTGCTTTTGTTTTTTGCTCAACTTACCTCAGCCCTTGTTGGTGGCTTAGAATATACAACCCATGTGTGTGGCTTAGTGTTAGAATAAGCACTTTAGTTTGTCTCTGTGTTGACCAGGTTGCCATTATGGGCACTGGTATATACTTCTCTGGGGTATCAGTTGTTATGTGAGATATCCCATTTAGGTCCCTGGTATGTAACTTAACTATGGTTTCTGAAATGAAACGGGCCTTGGCCTTTTATCAAAAAAAAAAAGAAAAAAAAAAAAGATACATTGTTTGAATCCAATTCAATAAGTTTTTGAATTAAGTTCACAAAGGGACTTGGTGAACTTAAGAACACCCTAGTTCTACTCAATTATTATTTTACAATTTTGTTGCTATCTTTTTAAGTAAAAAAATCGTTCATAAACAAATTTATCAGCATGTCATCTCTCTGTTCAAATAAGAAAGCTCAGATTTTTTTTTTTTATATTTGGAGCTTCTGTTAGTATTTTGTGCCTATTCAAATCTTGAATCCGTTTCTGGTTATAGATCTGAATCTAATTTTTTAACTAGAACTTACAAAATTGGCAAAATAAAGTGACACATCAGTCGGCGAACAAATTATGATGCAGACGGCGCATAGACATAGTTATATGTTAAAAAAAAATGCAGCATTTATAGAACAACGCATAGATATATTGACCCGACTACACACAAGATATTATTTATAAAAATAATAGAGTGAGGCTATGGTACTATGCATAGCACGGTTGGATTTGTGCTACGGCTCAATATTTGAGTTTTCAAAATTCTAACAGTCGATCCGAACCGTTCAACATGATTATAAAATGAATATTTACTTGCAAACCAAATTTTACATTTTTTTCGAATATTTTTACTATTTTTTTAGATAGGTAGAAAATCACTTGATCTGAAAATTCTGGACCATCCAAAAACAATGATTTTCTACCTATCTAAAAAAATAGTAAAAAAATTCGAAAAAATGTAAAATTTGGTTTGCAAGTACATATTCATTTTATAATCATGTTGAACGGTTCGGATCGACCGTTAGGATTTTGAAACTCAAATATTGAGCCGTAGCACGGACCAATCCGTGCTATGCATAGTACCATAACCTCACTCAAAATAATACATCTATATATATATATATATATAGAGAGAGAGAGAGAGAGAGAGAGAGAGAGAGTAGAACTAGGGTGTTCCTAAGCTCACCAAGCCCTTCCGTGAGCTCGACTCTAAAACCTATCGAATTGACTTCAAACGACATTTTCAAACCGTTAGATGTTCAATCTATATTAAAATGTGCTTGGAGACCAAATTTTACATTTTTTGGAATTTTTTTACTATTTATTAAGATGGTTTGAAAATCACTGTTTTCCAATGGTGCAGAATTTTAATAAAAACAACGATTTTCAAACCATCTTAATAAATAGTAAAAAAATTCCAAAAAATGTAAAATGTGGTCTCCAAGCACATTTTAATATAGATTGAACATCTACCAGTTTGAAAATGTCGTTTGAAGTCAATTCGATAGGTTTTAGAGTCGAGCTCACCAAAGGCTTGGTGAGCTTAGGAACACCCTAGTTCTACTCTATATATATAGAGTAGAACTAGGGTGCTCCTAAGCTCACCAAGCCCTTTCGTGAGCGCGACTCTAATACCTATCGAATTGACTTCAAACGGCATTTTCAAACCGCTAGATGTTCAATCTATATTAAAATGTGCTTGGAGACCAAATTTTACATTTTTTGGAATTTTTTTACTATTTATTAAGATGGTTTGAAAATCGCTGTTTTCCAATGGTGCAGAATTTTAATAAAAACAGCGATTTTCAAACCATCTTAATAAATAGTAAAACAATTCCAAAAAATCTAAAATTTGGTCTCCAAGCACATTTTAATATAGATTGAACATCTAATGGTTTGGAAATGTCGTTTGAAGTCAATTCGATAGGTTTTAGAGTCGCGCTCACGAAGGGCTTGGTGAGCTTAGGAGCACCCTAGTTCTACTCATATATATATATATTAATTGCAGGATGAGGTGAAATTCGAGAGATGGCTCTCATTTCCCTATCTAAAGGACTGTTTTTCATAGACAAGGACCACGAAGCATAAACAACTGTAGAGTTGAAAAAATATGCCGTGCTGTTTCGTGCTGTGTCGTGATTAACACGCTGTGATTTTGGTTTCGTGTCGTGCTGTGCTGTGATTAAGTTAATTTTTTACGTACCGTGCTGTGCTGTGACCAAAATGTTAAGGAGTGGTTGCGGCACACAAATGGTCACGCCGTGTCCAAATGTGCCGTGATTAAACGTGACTCGCGTGGCTCGCGTGATCATTTAAGATTTCACTATTTAATCAAGATTTAACGGTCATAATTACACGTGCTCACGTGACTACGTGTCGTGCCGTGCCGTAACTAGATCTTTCGGGTGACGTGCTGTGCCATGTCAAATTTTCAAAAAATAATCACGGTACGCGAATCACGGCATGTAACTAACACGTGTACCGTGCTGTTCCGTACTGTAACTGTGCCGTTCTGTGACGGAGCCGGCTCTGCCGTGCCATTTTTCCTTGTTACAGCTGTGGTCTTTTATGCTAATTAAGCAAACCTACTCATTCTCTTTGTCTTTTCAAAACCGTTTTTAATACCTCTATCTGTCTCGCTGAATTATTCTGTCAGTTAGGTGCACCTCCTTATTTAATTGGTGATTAAGTACTCTAAAAATGATTGAAAATTCAGATTTTCATTTTGAGTCAATTAAACGGTACCTTTTCTTTTGATAATAATTTCCGTTGATTCTAGCATTTACAGATTTTTATTGGCAAAATTAAACATGTGTCCTTTTGTTATAAATAATGCACGAATTTTTTCAATCAGCAGTCATAAATCTATTAAGAAGTTTGAATGCTGATGCATATAATAAATAATTGTTTTGTTCAATACAGATTTTTTTGATTATGGTATACTTTCATTAAATAACAATCAAGTTATTACAAAACGCTAATTAATAACATAAACTAAAGGGTAAATTTCGTGAGAGGTCACTAAACTTTGCTCTTTGTAACGAATTGGTCACTCAATTTTAATTTGTCTCTCACTAGCCACTAAACTTTGTATTTATTTCAATCAAGTCACAATCATATTTTCCATCCAAATAACTAACGAAGTATGACATGAATTCCAGCTCATCATATTTGATAACTTGTGTATATTTTTTTGGGACATGAACTATTTTTTATTCTATTTAGATTACTTCTTTTGCTGCCATGGAGTATCTTCTCTTCTGCAAATATAAGAGATTTGGGTTCTCAATTATTTGAATTTCTAATTCCACGATTGAGCTTAAAAGCACAAAAGTTTTGATTGGAAATAACCGGATATATGAAATCTCATTGGATTGTTCTTTTCTTATATTGTTTATTTGAAAAAAAAAAACAATAATATGTGAAACTTTGTGGGATTTCAGACAAGGAGGAAAAATTCATTTGATTTTCTCAAAAGTTATTTTTTTCAAACCATGATTTGAGAGTTTGGAAACGAGATTTTCACAGTACGATTTTTCCAAATATTTTATTTTCACAAGAATTCTTTAATCATGGTCGGTATAAAATTAGCTATGTGTCTCCCCTCTCGAATGAGAGCCGTGCCATACTTCATGGCGCCACAGTTTGATGCTTCTCATGGGAGAGCCGCCTTCGTTTTAGGAGGAGCAGGAAATGAAGAGGGGATGAAAGAAAAAATGAATAAAAGTGAAGAAATAAAGAGACGCTGGGAAAGAAAGAAGAGACAGAGGGTTGATGGAGAGGAAATAATTCATATTCCAAAAAAATGTACACAAGTTATCGAATATAATGAGCTGGAATTCATGTCATATTTCATTTTGATGAAAAAAGTAATTTAATTGGAACAAATACAAAATTTAGTAACTAGTAAGAAATAAATTAAAATTGAATAACTAATTCTTTACATTGAACAAAATTTAGCGATCTCACGCGAAATTTATCCTAAATTAAAATAAACTTGCGAGAAAGAAGCTTCTTCCCAAATCCCAACCCAACCCCAGCCTCTTCGCCCTTTCTATTTTCTTTCGACCTTCATTATTTCTCTTCAAAAGAAATGCCAACTGCAGCGTTAAGATTTCAAATTAAGCAATAATGATAATTTTCTTGCTCTCGACCTCAAAATACGAGAGAAATCTAGGGGTGTGACTCTAAAATCAATCAAATCTCTGTTCTTCGTCGGATCGTCGTTTCCACCATACCGGTTCATTGGCCATTCGCGGTTCGCACCCCCTCTGGGAAATCGAGAGGTTATTTAACCTAATTTTGCATTACATTAGTACAATGACTAATATTCAGGCAAAGTCCAGTCTTGTAAACCAGTATCTTAGTCAGGTGTCCTACTGGTACAGTGACTGGTATATGTCCTTTTGAAAAACAACTGAATACATTCTGACTTGTTCCAGATAATTGGGAGCTCTATTTTCTTGAAGCATTTTGTATAGTTGTCACATGCATGCTTTTGGGTACAACAGTCCTCCATCATACCCTTGCAACTCCTCAAATTATTATTTATAAGCAATACAATACCAACCCCTGTACAAAATTCTCCTGCAATCAGCCAATCATGTATGCTCGATGAGCCTTAATTCCATTTTTTCAATCAAGAAACCCATACTAATAATACTTTCTTTTTACAATAATGAGGAGAAAAAGGGTATTTTGGATAAATACTGTGTCTCATTTATGGCTTTTTTGGTTGTTTATGGGGCTATCATGGAAGTTCTTCCTCTATGAGGTTTTTTAAAGGACATGTAGTGGCTCATTAAATGACGTTATCATTGCCTTGTTTCTCTTTTTCTTTGGTTCTTCAATAATACCAAACCATAATTACATGAGAGTGATATTCACAAAGAGTTTTGTTTTTATTTCTAAGGATATACATGCAAAAATGGATGAATGTCAAGTGCATTTTCATAATTGTGAACAAGGGAGCTCTGCTAGTTTTAGCGGGCACAAACCAAGCATGTCAGAAAATTGACATATATACCAGACTGTTAATCTTAATAAGTTTGTTAAAAAAATTAGTATTTGTGAGAAGTAATTGGGTTTCCGACTTTCCTGTTTCAATATTTTGATATACCAATAATATGAAAGACAGAGATCAGGATAGTAATGTGGAATCTGTTGTTTACTGGCCTGAGTATCATTAGCATGATCATTGGACTTTTGTTTACATGTTTTTAAAGGGTACTATAGATTTAAATTATTCTTAATATACGGAAAGTCTAGGGAAGGGATGAAAAATATTTTGGTACAACAGCTGACCTGACCCAGTCAGATCTAAGTGGCCGATCGAAGGACCTGCGGATCAGGCTAAATTCACTCAAAAAGTAACCTGACATGGCGACGTGGTGGGTTGCAATCTTTAGTGTACTGGAACAAGCCACTTAAACACCGCAGCTTACTGTAGAGCCGTCATTCTCTCTGATCTGGCTATGTTGTTTCACCTGCCAGGCTGCCACAGTTCCAGGCAATTTAAGGCACACATACTGTTTCAGTACCAACCATTAATTAAGAATGCTTTTCTGGACCCGCAAGCTGATAAGAAAGCTTTGAAGGTAGTTAAAACATCACTGTATCAATTATTCACACATTGTGCCAGAGTAGATCACTGCTTATTATAAAAACCAGAATTAAATCGATAGGTTTGTAAGGTGTAACCTTAATTTTGAGGGTTGAGATTCCTTATTCCTAGATTAATATAACAATCTTGACAATTATCAAAGGCTGACACTTATGAAATTCCTTGATCTATACTATATTTATATCGTGCATATAAAAATGATTAAACTTGATGCAAATTTTACAATTGGATAACTTGCTATGGTCTACATGTTAAGACCTTTCATGAAATACTAAATAACACTCGAATTGCATGAAACTTAATACATAACTAATCTATAAGGTCAATAACATGCCTACAAATTTATTTTGAAGTTATTTTTGAAAAGAATTTTCTGAAATTTTCTTTAATTTGAAAAAACATTACCAAGGAATTCCAACCCTATTTTAAATTATTTACTAAAGAGCTGTTGCCAAACTGCGAGTTGATCGGAACTTGTTAAAATTCATTGGTAACTATCCTGTATCGGAGCTTATCAGACTGCGCGCTCAACTACAAGACACTAGTATTAAGTAAAAGTAGTTTAATAAGATATCTGAACTTAGCCTGCCTGGTGGCATAAGTGTGTACACAGTTTCCTTTTCTGTACTCAGCCAAAATTCAAAGTTTTAATGTAATTGTTATATATATATATATAGAGGGATGCTTCGGTGCACACAAGGACCTATTTGTAAAATGTGTTCTATTTTTATTTTCAAAGTTCAAACAGTCGATCCGACCGTTCAACATTATCTCCATATTAAAATGTACTTGGAAGTCAAATTTTACATTTTTTTGAATTTGTTTATTATTTATTAAGTATTTTACAAATTCAATGGTCTGAATTTGACTAGTTTTTGTAAAATACTTAATAATTAGTAAAAAAATACAAAAAAAAAATGTAAAATTTGACCTCCAAGTATATTTTAAAATGGAGATAATGTTGAACGGTCGGATCGACTGTTTGAACTTTGAAAATGAAAATAGGACTCATTTTACAAATAGGTCCTTGTGTGCACCGAAGCAAATGCATATATATATATATATATATATGAGATGGACTTAGCTACTTCATGGAGTAAAACGACTTTGTCCTTCACGCCATATCTTCATTTTCAAAGTTCAAATAGTCGATTCGAACCTTCCAACATGTTCTTCATATTGAAATGTACTTGGAGACCAAATTTTACATTTTTTGGAATTTTTTTACTATTTATTAAGCCACTTTGAAAATCTGAAAATCCGGATGAACAGTAAAAAACAGTAAAAATTTCTGGACCGCCGGATCAGTGATTTTCAAAGTGGCTTAATAAATAGTAAAAAAATTCCAAAAAATGTAAAATTTGGTCTCCAAGCACATATCAATATGGAGAACAACTTGAGCGGTTCGGATCGGTCGTTTGGATTTTCAAAATGAAAATAATGAGGCGCGCGCGCACACACACACACACACACACACGAGCTGGGCTTAGCTAAGCCATGGAGTAAAATGACTTGGTGCTCCACGCCTCATTATTTTTATTTTGAAAATCCAAACTACCGATCCGAACCGCTCAACATGATCTCCATATTGAAATGTGCTTGGAGACCAAATTTTACATTTTTTGGAATTTTTTTACTATTTATTAAGCCACTTTGAAAATTGCTGATCCATTGGTCCAGAATTTTTTACTGTTTTGCTACTGTTCATCCGGATCAGCGATTTTCAAAGTGGCTTAATAAATAGTAAAAAAATTTCAAAAAATGTAAAATTTGGTCTCCAAGCACATTTCAATATGGAGAACAACTTGAGCGGTTCAAATCGGTAGTTTGGATTTTCAAAATGAAAATATAGCGTGAAGTACAAAGTCATTTTACTCCATGGCTTAGCCAAGTCCATCTCTCTCTCTCTCTCTCTCTATATATATATATATAGGGATGAGCTATGGTGAGCTATGGAGTAAAACAAGTTTTTACTCCACGCCTCATTATTTTCATTTTGAAAATTCAAACAACCGATCCGAACCGTTCAACATGATCTCCATATTAAAATGTGCTTGGAGACCAAATTTTACATTTTTTAGAATTTTTTTACTATTTATTAAGCCACTTTGAAAATTGCTGATCCATTGGTCCAGAATTTTTTTATTGTTTTGCTACTGTTCATCCGGATTAGCGATTTTCAAAGTGGCTTAATAAATAGTAAAAAAATTCCAAAAAATGTAAAATTTGGTCTCCAAGCACATTTCAATATGGAAATCATGTTGAACGGTTCAGATCGGTTGTTTGGATTTTCAAAATGAAAATATAACGTGAAGTACAAACTCGTTTTACTCCATAGCTCACCATAGCCCATCTATATATATATATATATATATATAGTGGCTAAGCTCAAAACGTTTGCACCAAGCCCTTGGTGCAAACGATTTGGTTCTCCTATTTGCAAAGTCCAAACGGTCGATCCAAACCGTTAGATATTTAATCCATATTAAAATGTGCTTGGAGACCAAATTTCACATTTTTTGGAATTTTTTTACTATTTATTAAGCCACTTTGAAAGTTGCTGATTCGAGTGAACAGTAAAAACAATGCAATCAAATTCTGGACCATGTGATCAGCAACTTTCAAAGTGGCTTAATAAATAGTAAAAAATTCCAAAAAATGTAAAATTTGGTCTCCAAGTAGATTTTAATATGGATTAAATATCTAACGGTTTGGATCGACCGTTTGAACTTTGGAAATCTGAAAAGCATTCGTTGATCCGAACCATTTCCAAAACCGTCCCATTTCCAAAATTCAAATCGTCGATCCGAACCGTTCAAGTTGTTCTCCATATTGAAATGTGCTTGGAGACCAAATTTTACATTTTTTGGAATTTTTTTACTATTTATTAAGCCACTTTGAAAATCGTTGATCCATCGTGAATAGTAAAAAACAGTAAAAAATTCTGGACCAATGGATCAGCGATTTTAAAGTGGCTTAATAAATAGTAAAAAAATTCCAAAAAATGTAAAATTTGGTCTCCAAGCACATTTCAATATGGAGAACAACTTGAACGGTCGGATCGACGTTTTGGATTTTAAAAATGAAAATATGAGCGTGAAGTAAAATATTGGTTTTACTTCGCGAAGTACAATAGCAAAATTCTATATATATATATATATCTATTCAATTTAAATAAAGGAGAACTGGAGCTCAGCGGCAGGCTGGCTAGCACATTTAACAATTAGTTGATGCTTGTTGAACTTAACACAACAAAAAGAAGGAAAAAAGTTTCTTCTTGAGCCAAAATGAGGCATAATAACCCGTGTTACAATCTTGGTCATCTAAATAAGAACGGAAATCAAATACACTTGTATAGACAGGGCTTAGTGGTTGAATTATGCACAAGTGACAAAGCATGATGTTTGCGGCAATAACCGACACCTGATGGAATTATGCTCAAGTGGTGAGAAGATGTAGACTCCTCTGGGAGAAATTTGGGGCAGCTTCCGCATATGCATAGTGGCTGACACTGCTTGTCAGAGGTGGGGCCAACTAACTGTTAGCAAAAGAGGATTTCGGAGGACAATTCGTGGGCCCCAGTTCCATTGTTCATCCTTTTCTAAAATGGTTCTCTTATTGAATGATCCCTGATATTATCTTATCATTTTTTCAAATAAACAGTCAGCTTTCTGTACTTGTAACTTGCTCTCTAGCACTACTAGAAGTAGTGAATACGACTTCTCAGTCGATATAAAATTTCGGGGCAATTTGAGCTTAGGTCTTTTTTTTTAACAATGGCACTATGCCAGTATCTTCTGATTGACCCTACAGATGAAAATGATGTGTGATTAAGAGTAGAACTAGGGTGTTCCTAAGCTCACCAAGCCCTTCCGTGAGCTCGACTCTAAAACCTATCGAATTGACTTCAAACGACATTTCCAAACCGTTAGATGTTCAATCTATATTAAAATGTGCTTGGAGACCAAATTTTACATTTTTTGGAATTTTTTTACTATTTATTAAGATGGTTTGAAAATCGCTGTTTTCCAATGGTGCAGAATTTTAATAAAAACAGCGATTTTCAAACCATCTTAATAAATAGTAAAAAAATTCCAAAAAATATAAAATTTGGTCTCCAAGCACATTTTAATATAGATTGAACATCTAACGGTTTGAAAATATCGTTTGAAGTCAATTCGATAGGTTTTAGAGTCGAGCTCACGAAGGGCTTGGTGAGCTTAGGAACACCCTAGTTCTACTCGTGCGATTAATAGTTAGTGCTTGATTCTGTGCTTTATAAAGAGTGACTTCATGTCAGATTTATTAGAAGAGAACTTTGAGTTGGTTCTTCCAGTTTCACCTGCCCTGGGATTTGAATGGGAACCTTCCTCTTTCATTTCTTGTTTGAGATCAAAGTAGATTTTTGTGATATATTTTGGACAATGAAGATACAACTCAGTTGAAAGAATCATTGATTTGATCCATTGCTTGGTGGAGAGCGTATGATATAGACTGCTTCATAAATGATGAATCACAGCCCACTGATCTGTGACATCTGCCTAACTGTATTTAGCACTTAGGAGGCTTTCCTGGAACTGATATTCAGAAGTCTGACAAGTACAAAAGGGTACACCAATCTCTCCAAAGTATATTTAGATGACAGAAGCCAAACCCTGAACTCTTAAAAAGTTATATCCAAATGGATAGCTGAAACTAAATTGTACATTTATGGTAAAAAAAAAAGTGAGTTTACGAGTCTCTTTTTGAGAAATCTCATATATCTGTGCAAATTTTAATTTTCCCTAGCTAATTAATTTTAATTCCTAAACTTTCTAGACTCCAAGAACTTACAATTAGATCCGAAATATTTGATTTGATCAAGACAGTTGGTCTTATAATAAAGGCAAAAATTGGTAAATGTATTGATGTCAGTATATTCTTCTAATGAAGCTTCTTGAATTTCGATAAATGACTATTGCTAATACATATAAAATGACATAATAGTAATTCTCAGTTCAATTATTATGCAAAAAAAATTTGGTAGCCAAATCATGCAATGCCAATTTGCAGACAGTTTAATTTCTAACTGTACAGTATACCTTGTTGTGCATCTAATCTGTAGATAGACAATTCTGTGCTAGTGCATGCATATGTATCTCTTTCTCTGTTTACTTAAAAGTTTTCGTCGGTAGCATAACTCGAAAGAGACAAACAGAGGATATCTACTTAACTAGGCTCACCTATGTCTTGCTTTCAGTGCCGACTATTTATATATACATTTGTCTTGGTTCATAATTGTCAATATTCTCAATCTTCCCTGATCAATGGTAAGATCCAAACAGTACTGATAGTTTTTCATGCATGTTCTACTATGTATGTAGGGGGGCAGCTTTAAATGAAAGAATATTAATGGCTGGTGAAACGGGCCCTTCGAAATAAATTCTAGTTACAGTTTTCTTTAAGCGTATTTTCACACAAGGCCCACCACTGGCTAGGGGTGGCAAAAAAGCTCGTAACTCGTAGCTCGTGGCTCGATCGTGACTCGCACGGTCGCACCTGACTCGCTCGCTCGTTACTGGACCGAGCTGTTAACGAGCCAGCTCGCCACTAGCTCGGTCCAGAATTAACGAGTTCAAGCTGGGGCCTAGCTTGCTCGCCAGCTCGCGAGCTAGCTTGGCAAGGCATCAATTTATGAATTTATATGAATTTGTGTGCATTTTATATTGTCTAGCTTGGTGCAGTTCGGTTCAGCTCAGTTAAAACAAGATCCAGCCAGACCCAGCGAGCCAACTCGTCAGCTCGCAAGCTAGCTCGGGCTGGCTCGTCACGATTTCAAACTGAGATTTTAGCTCGGATGCCCTAGATCCAGCTCATTCGGTAAGACCTCGGTCTAGAATTAACAAGCTGAGCTAGGACCCAGCTCGTTGACAGCCCTACCACCGGCCCAGTAACTACTGTGACTTAATGACTTGATATCGCTTGTTGTTTCCAATAAGAGTTGAACCTGTTGATTTTTGACTCGTTCTTTTCAAGCAAAAAACTGTGACATGATAAATTTATATTAATTTATAATGGACGGTTCCAATATAAACTCAAAAATAATTTTTGAATTGAATACGACACTTGCTTATTTTTAATTTTATTAATTTCGTTATTGTCTCTCACTTCTCCTTATCCCTTGCTTGAAAAAGGTGAGAAGGAAAAGTGTTTTTTGTTTGTTATTCGCTTGATCCAGGTGTGCTTGTTACACCTAGTGTTGGGCCCCATTTCATAATGGTCTTTGTAAGATATGAATGAAGTCCAAGTTCAACACAGGTCAGAGGTATGAGCTGTGTCCCTACTTGGTTTCTCCCCATGCTAAAAATTGCATTGCCTAATTAACATTCGGTTAATTTGTCTGGTTTATACGATTAACTTTAAAAACCGAATAACTTTACAATTTCCGAAATTACTCCTATTGATGTTCATATTATTTTGATTAGATGATTATGCTATATCACTGAAATTTTCTAAAATCAAATTGCAGTAATATAAAATTAATTTTATTATAATTTATACTTATTAGTGAATATTTTCTCACTAGAAATTATGAACTAGTCTTAGAAAAAAGTAAACACTTTTTTATCTTTGTTTGACCGGATAATCAAAATTAATTATTAATTTTTTCTCATAAAATATTATGTACTGAAGCCATAGACGGATCTAAATATATAAAATGGAATTCAGTGTCCCCCACTATTTTTCAAATTGCACCGTATATGTGATAATTCTTATGTATATAATTATTTTTGTTAAGAAAATCTACACTTGAAGTTTTTAAATATGTAGCAATTTTATTCCATTGTTACTCTAATAATTATAATTTTGTGTGTGTGTGTGATAGTTCCATTGATATCAATATTTACTATATTATTTGTCCTCCATTTAATAATTTTATGGCTTCATTCATGACTGAACAATTACTTATCATTTCAACCATGAATTTCTCGCATAATGATATCTAATCTCGTCATCATGTGACATTGGAGTGTTTCTCCGTTCAACCTTGTATTCAGTCTTTCGGTCTCCATGGTGAACTCTGACGCTTGGGGGGATGAGATTCGTATCTGGGCATGCTACTAGCAATCTAACTCTGTCCATGTTCCCTGTTGTCAGGGTGCCACTCTCAAATCCTAGCATCACACCCATTGCTTGGCGGAAGTCAGCCGGGTGCCGGAAATCTAGCGGGAAGTCGTGTATAGTCAATGGAGGCTGGACCCCTATTTTACTCAAAAAAAAAAAGTCGTGTATAGTCACCATTATCCTTTACCCGTGCGTTGCTAGCCATCAAGGGTTTGCCATGGTAGTACTGCTAAGTGGTATAGTGCTCAAAATTCCTCATCCCTGTAAAAATCCTCCTGAAACACCCAGTTTGGGACTCTTATCAGATAAGCATTTGACACCGGTCTTACTATCCAGTTCAGTAGGGAGCCGCCATATCTGAATGCCAGAAGTTGCTTCAGTTGTTGCTGTGTGGGGGCCGCATTGTTGAGAGCTCAAGAGTATATAGTGATAATTCAAAATAAATTAACATACAGAACATAATTTGACTGGTTGCATGAAGATTTCAATGTGTGTCATCATTAGTGTTGACAATAAAAGTTCCATACATGAGGTAGCACCTAAAAGATGTACTATTGTCACGTGTGAACTTACACATTCACTTAATCCAAATTAAACAAGTCAATGTGATCCCGAAATAGATACTGTGTGTCTGTGTCAAATTGAAATAAAAAAGTAATTATAACCATACAACCACCTCGTCCGATGCATAAAATAATTTTACAATACATCCCTTGTACAGTTATCCAGTATTAGAAATCTGCTGCGGACCTGCCTTATATATAGTACTGTAGTCTGTAGGTGGTAAGAGGGTACACGAAACCGTAGACGCGTAACATTCAATACAAAGGAAAGACTATATAAAAGTGTTTTTAATTTTTGCTTTGACCTTTGTTAAGCAGTCAGTTGAGCTTGTAAGTTGAAAGTTGTAACCATCCCAACTCCCAACCCCGAACCTCCAGAAAGATACAACACGCCCAATCAAAATCACTACCATCTCACCGTCAAGCTTTATTTTTTTGGTGACTAAAGCAGATCCAACTGTTGTGTGTTGGCCATCTCCAACTGATTATTTGTACTTTTTAACGTAAATTAATATTGCCAAAATCATTTCCTCTGCGGCGGGTGAGGATATATACACTCCGTATGGCAAGTCTCTGAACAACTCTTATCTCCATATTCTTTTATTTGGAAACTACCACCCGCTCTCCATTTTAATTCATTCTTGTGCAGTATAAAATTTTGATTTTCACAAGCCTCAATATTAATAGCCACAGGAAATATTTTTTAAATTGTTTCTTTTATTATATTTTTTTTGAAGTTAAATAGTCACAGAAAATTTTAATGTTATTTGCATATAATATTTGATTTGAAAATGATTATTTCTGAATTTCAAAAAATAATTATTCCGGTAAATAATATTATTGACAAATAATTCATCTTCTAATTTGAAAAAAAATGTCAAATTTAAAATTAAATATTTCTGAATTTAAATTATATTTTTTTTGACCGATTGAACTAGACATGTTTACAGTAAACAAATACTAGTGATATTAACATAAGTGTCACGAAAAAAAGAATCTGAAATGTTATAAACAGTAGCGTTTGAAACGACCAATCAATTAACAGTGTTTTAGTGGTAGAGTTTTAATGACTTAATGCTGAATGTCCAATAAAACAACAGCAGCAGCAACAGCAACAGCAGCAGCAGCAACAACAACAACCAAGCATTTAGTCCCAAACAAGTTGGGGTAAATAATATTATTGACAAATAATTCATCTTCTAATTTGAAAAAAATATCAAATATCAAATTAAATATTTCTGAATTAAAATTATATATTTTTTGACCGATTGAACTAGACATGTTTACAGTAAACAAATACTAGTGATATTAACATAAGCGTCACGAAAAAAGAATCTAATAATATTATAAACAGTAGCGTTCGAAGCCACGAATCAATTAACGGTGTTTTAGTGGTAGAGTTTTAATGACTTAATGCTGCATGTCCAATAAAATAACAACAACAACAATCAAGTCTTTAGTCCCAAGCAAGTTGGGGTAGGCTAAAGTCAAGATAGATAGTAATAAAATATTAATAAAAATAATAATAGTAGTAGTAATAGTAATAGTATCACTACTACTAGCAATAATGGTATCAATAATAATAGTAATAATAGCAATACTAATACTAACTATATTATGTCTAAACTATAGATCGTAGGAGTTAAAGATCTAAGCTCTACGTCCTTGCCCCCAATCAAATTTTAAATTGTTCAAATTTAATACACATCATTAATTGAAAAAACATATATAATTTTAATATTTAATTTGAATAATTTTTTATAAATATAGGTGTTGTTATTGTTGTATAGTTGAATGTACCATAAAAGAAATCATTATATACTGAAATTATTTATTTATAATGTATTCATCCATGTTCAGATGAATTCCCTTGGCCCTTCCTGATACAAAAACAAAAAGGCGCAAGCCGCAATAATTGTTGAGATAAATTAACAGTGATGCACGCATGCACGAGACGACTTATTTTGTTTCTGTTTTCCCATTTGCACTTATTTGTGCAGTCAAATATGGAAAAAGAAGAGACTAAGGAACGAAATGACAGTACAGCGTTCCAAGGCAAGTCAGCCATTGAGTGACTATTTGGAGCCTCAGCCGAGGGAACCAAAAGGGTGATGTAATCCGTCCCTAAGTCTTTGACCAGCTGAAGCGGTGGCTGTTGGAAATGTGTAAGCGGAAAGATCATTTTATGGAGACAAACAAATTAAGACCATATCCTCCAATTACAAATTCAACTCATGCATGTTACCGTATTCTCCACTTACGCATGCATTGTTTTTGTTCTTATATCATAGACGCTAGCTCGCTACTACTAGAGATCGAGTAGAGACCTATGAAACAGACGGAAAAGGACTTTAAAAAAAAAAAATATGCTCCTAGATTTTATTTATAACATATCAATAGAATAAGGATTTGATTAATTGGACCCAACCAAAATGATCAATTTAATTTAGAAACTAACTGTGCTGAATAAAATTGAAAAATCTCAATGACTAAATTGCATCGATTGAGAATTTTTTTTATGAACAAGCCTTTCAAAAAAAATAAAAAGAGGTTTTATTTATGAATATTTAAATTTTAAAGATTTAATCTTTATCCAAAAAAAAAAAAAATCAATTCCTCTTCATTGGGTGTGGTATCCTCATCTCTCTTTCTCTTTCTCTTTCTCGTGGTTAGCGGGCCGAGAAAGATATATACTACAAGAATCTGTGAATTTTTATGATAGTAAAAAATGATTATTGTCGAGGGTAAGCCAGCATAAATTATTATTTTTAAGAGTATTACTATTACCGACTATAATATCCACGAAGATACCGAGGTTATTAAGCATTTTTACCCTTACAATATATTTTTACCCAAACAATATATTCAATCTTAAGGGTATATTTAGAATAATATATTTTTTAAAATAGAAAAGTAATATTTAATACTAGATTAAATTAATTATCTTTTACAAAAGGAAAATTTGTATCACATATTTATGATCTCCATACAAGCATATGGATGAAATATACACTTTAATTTCTGAATAATTTTTTTTCTTTGTTTATCTCTATAATTTAGCCTTTATATACAAATTTAAAAATGTATATAAAACGTTCGATGTATGCAAATAATATTCGTCTTTTTGAAAAAAAATTAAGGCACACCATTGTAATCTAAAAACCGTTACTCGTCAAAAATTGACTGCATATTAATCATCCTCACTTTATAAGTAAAAAACTTGTAATATTTTACAATGTGTAAGAACAATCTTATTATATATCTGATCATGCATGTCACTCAGTTCCCTATAGCTGCATGTTGATAAGAAATTTGAGCTTTTCAAATTTGTTTCGTCCGCAATCCACCAATTCCCGGTTTCCCCTCTCCTACCAAAAGAAAAAGGACCTCTTTGAAAAGCAATGCTTACACTGACACACACACACACACACACTGACACGCATAAAAGGTAATTATTAAATTATGGATGTGCTGAGCACAGTTGGTTGTTTAAGCATTGACATGAGTGATGAGTCTATAATAAATGATTAGAGCAAATTTCATTCTTCATTGGTTTTTATTTAGTCTAAAGTAGATAACCCAACTAGCTAATTGTTCAGGTATATATGTATAGCTCAATAGCTGCCTTCTTTGTTAAATATATTATATATAGCTGCGCCAAGTTTGCAACTTGCAAGTAGTCCAATGTTTTTACCAAGCAAAAACTAGAAGCTTCTGATATTGATAACTTGATATGCATGCATGGAATACATATGCATCCGGTACTTAATTTAAGTTTAAAGATTATGACATAAGGATGATCTCAATTTAAGTAGAAAGGAGCAACGGCACAAAAATTAAGACAACATATATACTATATCGATTGCTGATAGTGCGAGGGCTATGAAAAATTGACTTACTAAGAATGATGAACTTGACGATTTTCGATTATGAAAAGGTTGATCTAGCATCATTTTCTTGTCACTTGACAACCTAATTTGAAAACAAGTGCGCCTAAAGGCCGCAAGGTAGACGACAACTGATTCAAACATGAGTCATCCAATTCAACGTAATCTAAAGTCGGATGATACAATTCAAATTTGAATGATTCGGAATTAAAAAAAGTGATCCTAGACTGAGACAAACTGAACCGACGTGTTTATCCGAAACTCGAATAAACTATTACCCCGATCAAAGCTGAATCCATATCCTCTGAGGTAACATAATATTTCTGTTTGGATCATGGCCGTCCGATAGAAATCCGGGCATATCCCGTCCGAGATGGAATGCACGGAGCCGCTTTAATAGTCGTGTGGATTCTGATTGGATGGTCCAGATCCAAATAGAAATATTCTGTTACCTTAGGTGATACGAATTCATCAAAACCGAATGATATGAAACTGGATCAAATGCAAACCCAAATGATCCGAAACCAGGCAATTCTAGATCCAATCTAAGACGCCTCAAAATTCGAAAATGAGCTGATATCATACGGCTGAAAGTTGAACCGAGATGATTCAAAATATAAAAATAATTAATATAGATGTACGATCTTGAACTCGATAATCATTCGCATATCAATATGATCTGATTGTATTAGTCTTATTGTTACATCCATTTATACAAAGTCCGATCATATAAAATTTAGTTGAGAGGAAAGAAAAAATATACACTCATCCATGAACCGGTTAATCGGTCTTGAATCTTGATCGGAGAAATTAGTTTAAGGTTACACACAGAATGACGGCACAAAGCATAACATATGTGTCCTATTAATAGATATTAATTAATTAATCGGCAATACTTTATTAAGTATTGATTAATCATGTGAGCATAAATTACGCACTTAAGTAGACTTTGTAAATAACTTAATTTTCTTATCAATGTATATATTCTTAGTGGCTTATTGCCGTCTAACTTAAAAAAAAAATCATGTGAGCATAAAATCAATTAAAGTTATCCTCCAAATATACCCATGAAAATCCCTTCTTTAAAAAAGTATCCGAAATATGGATATCTGTTTTTACAACCGACTCTAATTGCAATCGCAGGAACCGAAGCTGCGATTGGTTCATAGTGGCACTTTTTTTGAGTTCTTGTGGCATTTTTAAATGCCTTTAAAGACCTACTTAATTTCTTGTAGGAAGCTGCAAAACAATTAATATAAAAGGAAGTCCTGTAGCTGAGAAGATAACCTCTGCGTCTTAGGAAAATAGAGAGAAGTACGAGTTCACACATAATGGATCCATCCTCCCTCAGATAACTAAGAGAATCTATCCGTGCAATATGTGACTTAGATAATTGCTTTAGGTTAATTTATAAAATTAACAAATCTTGTCCAAATGGAATGTCATCTATCCGCCTAATTAACTTATCATATATAAATTAATTAAAGACTGGCAGTTTCAGTTGTTAAACCAAATCTAAGCTGAAAGCATTAAAAAAAAAGAACATGACACCAATCCGGAGGCGCATATGAGTTGGGTCCTTAATTAAGGTCCTAAATCCTAATGTTTTTTAGACAATTTATTGATTTTTCATAGCAATGATGTCTCTTTTTGGTCAAATTATGTTACTAATATTCATGTAAAACAATATTACATGTGGATTCAAGATTACTGGACTTTGTGATACATGAAAATGGATTACATTTGGATTCATAATTGACAGGCTTGCAAAGTTGATTTGATTTCACCAGTTCACATTTTGTCATTATGAGGGCTGTTATATATTTGGATTTCTCTTCTTCGCCGCTAGAAGAGCAGAGAAAGTACAAACAAGAAAACATAAGGCATGACGATTTGATTTGAGTATGATACAAAAAAAAAAAAAATCGTAGATGCATATACATGAATTATAATTTTAAAATTTATGAAACGGTTGAAGGGTATGGACTAGAGGAGACTGAGTTATCTTCCCCTGTTTTCTGGTATGATCAGATTTCAAAGCAACTCAATGCCGTTGACCAAGGAACCAACTATTTTCTTTCCGATACATAAAAGGGATAATTTTAGCGCACATAATACATCCACTTAATATTTTAAAAAAGGGATAATTATAACTGATCATTCATTATAAAATTATTATAACTTCACTCTTAGAAAATTTAAATTGTTTGTTGGAAACTTAACTATATATCTTTCAAATCATCATTCAAATTTAGTATACATACAAATTTTAAAAAAGAACATATCTACAATTATAAATTTGATTAGAATAACACTTTTTAAGCTTTCAAATAAAATATACAACATTGAAGTCTCAACTATTGAAGCAGCTTGTAAGAGGCAAGTGTAACTAGCTTTACCAAACTCAAAAGAACACATACCACACAAGACAACCGAATAGTGTGTGAGAGAGAGAGAGAGAGAGCAAGCAGCGTAGGCTGTATTCCCACTAGCCGGTTGGTGGCGGTAGGCTCTCATTTAAACTACCCCATCTGCCCTCATTACTCCTCCCCCCCCCTCTCTGTTCCAAACCCCATTTAAATTCCCCCCCTCCCTCTCTCTTTTTTCCCCACTAAATACAATACAGGTAACCAGTATACATCCCTTTCTTCTCTCTTTTCCTATCAACCCTTTAAAAGGGGAAACAAATAAAAAGAAGAAGAAGATAGAAAGCCCAAAGCCAATTGCCTTATAACATAAGGCAAAAAGGAACTAGCTAGAACTGCACAAAGAAACACACACAAAACAAAGCATCATGCCGAGACAGCCGTCGCCGGATTTTTCTACCTCGGTGAAGCTAAAATATGTCAAGCTCGGTTACCAGTACCTGGTGAACCATTTCTTAACCCTTCTTCTCATCCCCATGATCGCCACAACTGCTCTCGAGTTGTTCCGTCGGGGTCCTGAGGAGATTGCCACCCTCTACAATTCAATCGAGCTCGATGTACTCCACATAATCTTCTCTGTCTTTGTAATAATTTTTGTCCTGACCGTGTACTTTATGTCCCGCCCCCGTCCCGTGTACTTGGTTGACTATGCATGTTTCAAACCTTCTCCATCATGTCGTGTCCCCTTCGCCACCTTCATGGAGCACACTAGCATGATTTGTGAGGACCCAAAGTCGGTGCAATTCCAGACGAGGATACTAGAACGATCAGGCCTTGGTGAGGAGACATGCTTGCCTCCCGCAAATCACTACATACCGCCTAACCCCACAATGGAGGCAGCACGTGCGGAGGCTCAGCATGTCATTTTCTCAGCCATTGACGACTTGATCAAGAAGACGGGGCTCCAGCCAAAACACATCGATATATTGGTTGTGAATTGCAGTCTTTTCTCGCCGACACCTTCTCTTTCCGCCATGATTGTGAACAAGTACAAATTGAGAAGCAATATTAAGAGCTTTAATCTGTCAGGCATGGGGTGCAGTGCTGGGCTACTCTCCATTGACCTCGCTAGAGACCTCCTCCAGGTTGGTTTTCCTAATATCCTTTTCAAATCGTCCTTTCTTATAATTGTTTACTATATTGCAAAGAATCTCAAGCTACTTTTTGGGATTCAGCATATCCAGGAGAATAGCCTTTAAGGGCACTATTTGAAAGGTCCTTTCCATGAGCGCGTGCAAGTTATTTAATTAGATTTCTAAGGGAACTGTTGTAAATTACGATCCATGGTCCATGGAGCTTCTATCAGAAGTTCATTCTATTTAAAAGAACAACTGTCTTTGCTGGCATTGCGGTCCTTGCCAACAGAAGTGATGGCAAAGAGACAGGAATATAGCATTGAATTTAATGCTACAGATAATACAATAAATGAAGCTTAAACTACTTCTAGTAACGACTTAAGCGGTTTGCTGCCAAGAAAACTTGTTAACCCAGGAACATATTTAATGAATTTTGCAACTATTTAAGTTGATAGAGAATGACCTCAGTAACAATTTTTACCTTTTTTACAGGTGCATCCAGGGTCAAATGCTCTGGTCATATCTACCGAAATCATCACACCAAACTTCTACAAAGGCAACCGGCGTGACATGTTACTTCCAAACTGCCTATTTCGCATGGGTGCGGCTGCCGTACTGCTGTCAAATCACCGCCGCGATGCCTCACGAGCCAAATACCGCCTTTTGCATCTGGTAAGGACACATAAAGGTGCAGACGACCGTGCATATCGTTGTGTGTACCAGGAGGAGGATTCTGACGGCCACTGCGGTATCTCTCTATCAAAGGACCTCATGGCAATTGCCGGAGATGCACTGAAATCCAATATCACCACCATCGGGCCCCTTGTGCTCCCTATGTCAGAGCAATTACTCTTTTTCTTCACTCTTGTTGGCCGCAAGCTAATAAACCCGAATTTGAGACCATATATACCAGACTTCAAGCAAGCATTTGAGCATTTCTGTATTCATGCCGGTGGCCGTGCTGTCATTGATGAGCTACAGAAGAGTCTCCAATTGTCTGCTGAGCACGTCGAGGCCTCCCGCATGACTCTACATCGCTTTGGCAATACTTCTAGCAGCTCTCTCTGGTACTTAATCAAATAATTTATACCTTGAATTTACATATATATGCATGCCGATAAAAGACCTAGCTTAACAAAACTATGGAGACTGATCGATGTGTCAATTTTATTTGGTTTTGTCTACAGGTATGAGCTAAACTACATTGAGTCGAAGGGTCGGATGAGGCGTGGAAACCGTGTATGGCAAATCGGGTTCGGAAGCGGGTTCAAGTGCAACAGTGCAGTATGGAAGTGTCTGCGCACAGTGAAGACACCGGTTGATGGGCCCTGGGAAGAATGCGTAGATCGTTACCCAGTTGACATCCCGGAGATAGTTAAGCTCTAAGTTTTCAGAGGAGAACCGTCAGATGTTCATGTTCATGTTTAGCTATTTTTTTTTTTCCTTTTATGTCTTTTTTTTTTAAATATATTAAATGTATTTGTTAATTAAAGTTGTGACCAAATAGGGGAGAGAACAAGGGATAAAATGGACAGTACTGGTTCATTTGTAATGTATTGAGTGGAACTTTATACACAATTAAATATTAATGCTTGTCAAATGACAGAGCAATTGGTGACAATTTCATTGGTCAAGATCTGACTTATGTTTATATAGGCAATAAGCAAATACTATATATAGCAATATTAATTATAGTGTACATGATCTATTGTACTCGAGACAAACAAATATGAAAATAAAAACAGTATATTTGACAAAGACCAATAACTTATTGGGTAATACAGAATGCATTTTATGAATAGCAAAGGAAAAAGAGAGGAAGAAAACAAAGCACAATCTGGATAAGAAACGGCACTGGATAAATTCTCCATTAGATAAAGATACAAGACAAAGATACAACAACAAATATTGTCAGCGGCAACTGGCCAGGCGCATTCTTGTACTCCTCCTTTCTCGCGAGCAAATACTATTTACTATGAGGAAGCCCCACACTTGCATGTGATTTGTTTCTCTCGGCAAATACTATTTATGGTTGTTGTTTGGCTCAGGCGGTCATTCAATTTTTGAACGGAACATGAATGTCTAATGTGCTCCTATCAGACACTGTTAATTAAGTTCGATAATTGGAATGCTGGCAAGTTTGTCAGATCCAAAGCGGGGCTCAGAGCATCGGACTGAGAGTGCTCCCATGCAATTATGGACAGAAGTACTTTATCATTGTTGGATGCTACTTTAATTTTCTTACAAATCATAATGACAAATTTTGGAAACAGTAATCTTTGGACTGGTTCAGTATATTTCCGCATATATTAATTAGTTATGTTATTACTAGTTTCGAAGATCCATTGCAAATTTCTCTTCAAAATTAGGCTGTATACGTACTACGTCTATCTTTATTATGTACATTTCTTTGTTATATGACCAAATGGTAATTCGTGAACAAATTAACATATGGATAAGCATATAAATTAGGTATATCATATATGAGATAAACAAAAGTCCTCTATTTTTTAATTAGCTTGAACATCTAGGTAGGGTGACGTACTGGACGTGACAGCAATGATATATACACACTATTAATTAATTGATCAAAGGAAAAAAAAAAAAAAAAAACTCATCACTGTTCATGGTATTTGATAAGAAGTTCAATTAGACTAATTCTGACATGGATACCATCCAGAGGTAATTTAGAGATAAGTTGTTTTCAAAATGCAAAATAATATACTAAAATATTTATTAATTCTTTAAATAACGTCAAATTGCATTTCATTCATAAAATTTATTAAGTTTGACGGACGATTATTAAAAGTCAGGCTATTTAATAAAACAATAATACACATATTATTATTACTATGTCATTTTAGTGAAGGAATGAAAAGGAAGGGGCAGCACAGCAGAGAGGATCAGAGGATAGGTAAAGAAGTCTAACTCCTCTACACTCTGATTTAGTGTGAAAATCAGTGACAAAAATCGCAGAAATTATACAACAATTTCAGTGAACAATAATACGCATAAAAAGTACATCGAATAATACTCTGATTTTATCAATGTTAGCGAGTAACCGAACGTAGACCAATGCGGTCAGATCAGTCTCCCCTCTGCTTCCTTTCCTTTCCCTCTTGTGACCCCTCCAGAGTCTTATAATAAACGCAAGGAAATAACATACAGGGGTTTTCTATTACGTAGGGGGTTTAAATAGCAACATAGTTTAATACATATTGGCTTTCAAGCCTTTTATTCCAAAAAAGAAAAAAAAACAACATACAGTATATTATTTTGTGGTATAGAATACAAAACGTCGGTAAGTTTGCAACTTGCAAGACATATTATACTGTATAGGAAGACCCTATATGGCGGTGGATCGATCTACAAAACTAGCTAGCTGGTGCCCTGGTGGTGGCTGCAAGTGAGAAGTGAGGCCTCATAAATAGTTTCACAAAAAGAGAAAGCTGATTGGATCTCTTCTTTATTGCCGACATTTTTAAAAATACCCAAAGTTCTCAACGAATCGCTAAAAATATTCAGATCCGCTAACTTTTATTAAAAATGCCCAAACCGGCCATTTAATGGCCGAACCCTATTTAAATGGGAAACCGGCCATTAAATGGCCGGTCCCTTGATTAATTTTTTTTTTTTAGAGACAAATAGCTAAAATAATGAAATATAACACTAAAAAATTGAATTTTTTTTCCTTTGTCAAATTACTTTTTTGATAGCATATTTATACTAAAATACGCTCAATTACTTCAAATTATGTTAATTTATGTTGATTTACGCTAAATTACTTCAAATTATGTTAATTTATGCTGATTTACACTAAATTACTTCAAATTATGTTAATTTTTTTTAAGAGACAAATAGCTAAAATGCTGAAATATAATACTAAAAAATTGAATTTTTTTTAAATATTTGTTAGATTACTTTTTTGATATATAATTAGCATATTTATACTAAAATACGCTAAATTACTTGAAATTATATTAATTTATGCTGAATTACACTAAATTACGCTAAATTACAATAATTATGTAGAATTATGCTAGAATATGGTAAATTACACTAAATTATGTATGAATAGGGATGATATTTTCACTGAAAAGGCGAAAAACGACGACGAAATTTCAAACGGCCATAAAACCGCGCTCGAGTGTCCGATTTCAGCAAATGACCACTTTTTGGAAAACTTGTGAAAATACGCATGCGTTAGTGTCAGCAATGCTGTATTTCAAAATTCAAAATCGACAAAACACAAAGAAAAGAGTCTCAAAACATCAGTTGGAGTTTCCGAATTAAGATTTTCATTTGTATTGTTCAATCTACGTAGCTCAGTAAATTAGTTATATAATGAACTTGTAGAATACCAATTTTTATTATTTTTGGAATTTTTTTACTATTTTTTATGATTTATGAAAGATGGCACAAAATAGGCCCTATTCATACGTAATTTAGCGTAATTTACCGTATTTTAGCATAATTCTACATAATTATTGTAATTTCAAGTAATTTAGTGTAATTCAGCATAAATTAACATAATTTCAAGTTATTTAGTGTATTTGAGTATAACTATGCTAATTATATGTCAAAAAAAGTAATCTAACAAATATTTAAAAAAAATTCAATTTTTTAGTATATTTCAGCATTTTACCTATTTGTCTCTTAAAAAAAATTAACATCAAGTAATTTAGTGTATGTCAGCATAAATTAACATAATTTGAAGTAATTTAGCGTATTTTAGTATAAATATGCTATCAAAAAAGTAATTTGACAAAGGGAAAAAAAAATTCAATTTTTAGTGTTATATTTCAGCATTTTAGCTATTTGTCTCTTAAAAAAAAAAATAATCAGGGGACCGGCCATTTAATAGCCGGTTTGGGCATTTTTAATAAAAGTTAGCGGGTCTGGGTATTTTTAGCAATTCGTTGGGAACTTTGGGTATTTTTAAAAATGTCGGCTTTATTGCGATTACAAACTTAAATCTGAACTTTAGAACTTTTTTTTGTTTATCCGGGCTTTTTAAATTAATAAAATAATATTTTTGTTTTTAAATATTTGATAACTTCATCTCTATTTAATTAGTGATGAATGTATGTGTGTACACTTAGTAATATACTTTTGAATGTATAAGTTAATGTTATTGTACGTCAAATATTTTTATTTTTGTTCACAAGTATGTTCAAGATCCTGTGGTTTAATTTCTTACTTGGAAAAAATAAATATATTTAATGAATAAAAAAACGAAATGTAAGCAATATTATTCGAGTATTTGACAATCGACACATTACAGATATGTAAGATGTGCATTTAATTTTGCTTGGATAAGTTACTACTTAAATGACACGAGAATCTTTCTACTAATGGTATTAAAGTATTAATGTGATTTTAAGAAAAAGTTAATGGGAGACTCTAGCTGATGCTGATTAACAGTTAGCTCACCGACTCTTGTATCATAAGCTTGGTTTTTTACTATTTTAATGTATGTAGTAGAAATTAAGGGAGCTTCCTTCTTGAAATTAGTGTTATCTATTTGTTCACTTTATGAATTATTAATCCTATTATATTTAAATTGCTCACGTTTTTTTAAAGAATATTTACTAGGATTAATTTCAATTTAGTGGATGATTTATTTATTTATTGTGTTACCTAGTAAATGTTTCAAATTAATGAGAAATATTTACCGAGTAGAACTAGAGTGTGATGTGCTCACCAAACTCTTTGGTGAGCATAACTCCATAATCTATCGGATTCATTTCAAATGAGATGAATCCAAACCGTTGAAACCGATCTACTTCACGAGTGATACGCGTACATGCAAAATTTTGAATTTTTAAATTCATTTAGTCTAATGTCAAGTGGTCAAAATTGATGAAAAATGAATGATCCAAAATGAAGTTTTAGAAGTTATTTTAATGCATTCATTTTTCATTCATTTTGACCGCTTGACTTTGTACTAAATAAATTCGAAACATTCAAAATTTTGCATGTATGCACATCACTCATGAAGTACATCGGTTTCAACGGTTTGGATTCATCTCGTTTGAAGTGAATACAATAAATTATGGAGTTATGCTCACCAGAGAGTTTGGTGAGCACATCACACCCTAGTTCTACTCATATTTACCTATAAAAATAACGTAATAGATAGACTATTAAACCATTCTATAAGAGATAAGACGATAATGTAACTAATAATCAGTTATAACATAATAGAGGAGGGATCCACTTACAACATTTGAAAGTAACAACATCTTATAACAATTTAGTTTTGCAACTTTTAAAGTTCAAACAGTCGATCCAAACCATTCAACATGTATTCTGTACTAAAATGTGTTTGAAGATCAAGCTTTACATTTTTTTGAATTTTTTTACTATTTATTAAGTATTTTACAAAACTGCTGTTTTTCAGTGGTCCAGAATTATCTAAAAACAACAGTTTGGTAAAATACTTAATAAATAGTAAAAAAATTCAAAAAAATGTAAAATTTGATTTTCAAGCACATTTTAATACAGACTACGTGTTGAACGGTTTGGATTGACTGTTTGGACTTTAAAAATTACAAAACTAAATTGTTATAAGATATTATAACTTTCAAATGTTGTAAGTGGATCCCTCCTCAACATAATATATAGAATTGTGATATTTTACTTTTTCATGACTCCGTCATATCTCTATCTATCAATTCTTAGCAAATAATAATAATAATAAATAACCTAAATTACAAATAAAATCTCTAGGTGTAGCTCTGCAGCTTTCAATTTTATTTTGATAGGAATTAAGAACTTATAAAGTTAATGCTCGAATATTATCCAAATTATTAAATTTTGACAAATTCTCATAGAATCTCTATCCTTACAATTTGAAAATAAAATTTTTTCTGTCACATATATCTTAAGCAATGATTCTTTCAATCACTTCAAAGTTCAAACTATCTCCATCATATAATACATTCTAATTTCAATATATGAGAAATATTGAACATTTGATGTACTTTTACACGTTTATAATTTTTTGCATCTCTAAAATTAGTAATTGAAAGCAACTACCAAGTTTTTAAAAAAAGAAAGAAAGAAAGAAAAGAAAGCAACTATGTCACTTTGAGTAGATTGCTAAATGAACAATTATTCCACATTCTTACGATTAAAATTGCAATGGTCACATCATCAGTATTTTTGCAACTTATTCGTAAGTGGGATGACGATGTTCTTATTGTCAATCAAAACAAAGACCAAATGTCATAATTTTTTATATATGTATGCATAAAAAATGATGTAACAATCTTATTTTGATATTTTGAATTTCAAATTTTGAATTAATAAGTTTTTGTAATAGAAATATGTATAAATAATAAGATACTAAACTTTTTTTCTTTATAATATATTATTAGACAAACGATTTTTAATTTCTTGACGAGTTGTAAATATTTATATTGTAAACCCATTTTTTTAATCTTACAGAATTTTTTCTACTACAGTCGTCATCGATCTCGAAAATTGATGAATTCAAATCCCCTCAAATATCGGAAGATAAAATTACTGAATTCAGACATCAAATTTCTTTTTAATCCGGACTAAAACCAGATTGTTCCTTTCTAATTGCGGGAGTACGATACGGCTGGGACCGAAATTTTTATTTTTATCATTTTCTCAAAAAATAAAATAAACCAAAACATTCTTGTTTTTTTTTTTTTTTTCTACTTCTACTCAGGCTGCTCCGATGTTCTACGGCCCAAAATATTGGGGTTCACACAATACTGATGCAGCCACAGCTTAGGGGCCGCTCAATGCCGCTGTGGCCCCCTGGATACATAAAGGTGCCGCTGATTCCAAATTTAATATCCATTTAAAGAAGTTTTCAATCCTTTCGAGCTCGGTTAAGTTTTCTTCTTCTTTTCTAGTTTTAATCTTTAGTTTAGGGTAGTAATTAGGTTTAGGATTTAGGTTTAGGATTTATGTTTAAGATTTAGGATTTAGGGTTTAGAATTAAATATTAATTTAGAACCAAAATTTAAATAAAATAGTAGCAAAATTTAATTAAAATATGACCAAAATTAATTGTTTGAGCACTAAAATTAAACTAGACCAATACCAAAATGTAATTAGGTTTATTTTACCAAAATTAATTGTTTGAGCACCAAAATTAAATTAGACCAATACACAAAATGTCATTAGGGTTATTTTACCAAAATCCTCAAATTTTAAGCACTAAAATTAAATTAGACCAATACCAAAATGTAATTAGGTTTATTTAACCAAAATTAATTATTTGATCACCAAAATTAAATTAGACCAATTCCAAAATGTAAGTAGGGTTATTTTATCAAAATTCTCATATTTGACCAAAATTGGTACTAACACTAATAGCAAAAAATTATCAAATACAACTTGGCATATAATAGAGATATACCATCTTCCAGTAGGAATGTATCATCTTCTAATAGAGGTACACATCATGGCCCTATAGCCACTCCGTACGAGATGTCCCAGTACATCGACGGCGCATTGGTAGATGTTCTGGGTATCCGGAGTCGCACTGATAGGGTTAGCGACTTTTTGTGGTACCCGAACGCGAAGCACCAGATTCTAGAGGCTGCCACTGGGGTATGTTTAATTTTAAATTTCAAATTAAAAACTAACAATATTTACATTTGTACAACATTTATATAATTTTTTTTTGCAGGCCTTATATCTGGTGAAGAGTTGCGTCATAGCGGCAACAATAGCCACGATAAGGGGCTAGAAGAGGCTTGGGAAAGTCATTCTCAAGCATAATGTACCCACGGTGTGCCAATGTGGGTACAGGATGCGCCTCAACTCTCTACTCAAGTGCGCTGGATTGGGCAGGTGTGATGCGATAGATGACATATCTGATGAGCCTGATATTCCGATACGCTGGTGACGAGGTGTTGTTTGCACCTGTCTAGGACACTGAGACCGTCGGTCAGGCATTCGACCGAGGTATGGAGGCATTGCGCCGAGTCGTAAACCAAGCCATGCCTACTCAGGATGCCGGGGTATAATTGTAATTAAAACACATAACTTTGATTTTTTCTTAAAAATTCTTGATTAACTAATTTGTAAGTTGTTGTAGGGTGAGGAGGAGGAGCCACTAGAGTTCAATATCTCCACAGATTTTGGCACAGAGGGAGATGGATTGTATTCTCAGGATTACAGTCCGACCCAGACAGAGCCCTTCCTACAGTTTCCTGGGTCCTCTACACAGCAGGCATCATACCCTTTGCTCGATGATGACCCCATAGCCAGACAGGATTTTTATTCACGCAGGGTGAGTCTGGGCAGACTACATTTTTTGGTCCTGGAGTCCAGCGGACATCCGAGATTGAGGAGGTTCATGATGAGCCTGTTCAACCAAAGGATGTCCAGGCAGAGAGCGACGACTCTCCAGACTCATCAGATACTGTCGAGACGCCACTGTCCAGGCGGGATCGGGGATTCAGGAAGAAGAAGCAAAAGATGATATTTAGTCTTGACCCGTAGGTTTTGATTTGTACTTTGTTAGATGTTTTGTCAGATATTGAGACTTATTTGTTAGATATTGTCACTTATTTATTTTGTTGTTTTGTTATTTATTTTATTTGTTATTTTGTTATGTATTTATTTTGTTCATTATATCATTATTTCTTTGTATACAAACGAAATTTCAAAATATTTGATCCTACAAACGAAAAATATTTTCAAAATAAACGACATTTAAAACAAAAACTAAAATAAATAAAATAATTTTAAAAATAAAAACCAAAACAAATAAAATACATTTATGATAAAAAAAAAACGAGGGGCGCAGGGGCATTGTGCGGCCCCTAGATTGGGGCCGCATTGGTATTATGCGGACCCCAGTGTTTGAGGCCGCAGAACACCAGAGCAGCCTGTGTAGAATTAGAAAAACCCAAAACGGAAGTATTTTGATTTATTTTTTTTGAAAAAATGCTGTATATAAAAATTTCGGCGGCTGGGATACGGATTCAAAACTGATCGATTCTGCTGCTTTTTTTTTCCCGTCTTCTAGAAGGTCGAAATAACATCGAATTCTTCTCTCTCCAGTTACCACCAAAATGGATGTGTTTAACAGTTATATGACATGACGTAGGTGTAGGTCCGATGGGCATCGGACCTACATTTAGGTTCAATTAGCTCTATCACCGTACGATTAGCATCAAGATCTTTGTACACGAAAATTAATACATATTTGCACAGATTTTGATGCGGAGCACACGAATCTTGATGAGATCAAATGGTCATCACACCCATCGAACCAAGGTAGGTCCGATGGGCATCGGACCTACTCTGCTTCCAACCATCACATATTAAAATCGGAAAATCCAAATTGCAAATAATCTTAATTTTGTCAGTTGCTGGAAATTCAGATTTCACAAATTAGATGTATGCATAACCACATGACCACACAATTTAATTTTGATAGTATACATAGAATTGGAAAAGTTACCGGTCTCTCCATTTCTGTAAACTTGAGAGAATCAGAACAATGGAGAAAGAACCAGACCATGCACGGCACGGTGCACGGAGAGTTATTTTATCTTATATTTTTTAGGGGGAATTTCATATATCCCCGTAAAAAACTTCAATATTACGTATTTCCCCCTCTAAATTTTAAAATTACATATTTCCCCTTCTAAACTTCCCGAACTCACAAATTTACCCATTTAATCAATAAAATATATTTAATATATTTAAAATTTATTTCAGACCATTATACCCCTTCCTCCTTCCAATCTAGTTCTTTCACTTCAATTCTTTTTCTCTAGCTGAGTGTCCGCCAACGGGTCTGTGAGTTGCAGGCAACTTAAATTGCTAAAAATTGCTCGATTTTTTTTTTAAAGGAAAAGCCCTCAGATCTGAACACTCTGCTTCTCTCTACTCATTTCTCATTTCTCATTCTCACAACTCAGATCTAAGGTTCTTTTGCTGAAATATAAATGTTTTTTTCCCTCTCCCCAGATTTACAGAGCCTCTCTACTCTCTCTAGCCATCAAATTGCTTCCCTCAATTAGAGCCTCTCTAGATTTAATATTCAAGAAAAGACATAGTAGAGAAAGAACCGTAGTGAAGGAACAAAAAAGAAGGGGTATAATGGTCTGAAACAAATTTTAGAATCTGAAATATTGTTATTTAAGTACTTTTAAATATATTAAATATATTTTATTGATTAAATGGGTAAATTTGTGAGTTAGAGAAGTTTAGAAGGGGAAATATGTAATTTCAAAGTTTTAGAGGGGGAATTACGTAATATTGAAGTTTTTGAAGGGGATACATGAAATTCCCCCTATTTTTTAGTATACATTACATCCGCTCGACATCATAGCGTTGGGACACTAATAAATTCCAGGGACAGTTGTTAGTTGAGCTGATTTATCCTGGATTTATTGTGGTTGTTGTCACTATAGTATTTTTAATCTTCATCACAAATGCAGAGAAATTTTGATCCACTAGATAGCATCAAGCCTTTAAACCTACAGATCAATTGAAGGAGAAAACATCAACTAATTAACCGTTGACTGGATGTATGTAGTTGGTGTCATTCATAATAATATGATAGTTTAATACTCTTAAAAATGAAAGGTCTCGGAATCAGTCTTTGGTCTAGTGACAAAAGTAATACTTTCCGTGTAGGAGCATAGTGACAAATAAATTATTCGGATTCGGTTTGACGGGATCAAAAGTTCGTGATTTGTAAATAATTCAGTTATAATTCGAAAATGATTCGTAATTATACATTGAGTCGGGACCGGATATCTTAGTCCCACAAGGGAGCAAAAAAAAAATCCTCGAATAATTCATAAAATTTAAGAAAAAATCACGAATTATTCGGTAAAAAATCAGTCAACCAAATAATACGTTATTCGGTTTGCCGAAACCACAAAAACGAATTATTGGTGAATAATTCGCGAATCTTGTCACTATGTGTGAGAGGTTGCATGTTCGAAACCCGGCAAAAACAATCATCTGTGGATATTAAATAGTTAGGTGATTTGACCTCCAACTCTTACTAAAAAATATGAAAAATCTTTAGTGTAACTAAGAGATTTTCTGATAATTGAAATTCATTAGTTTGCTTGTACCGATGCAGACACTTAATTGTTGGAGATGTTATTTTAGTTAGATATAAAATTGATGATTAGAAGTTTATTTTTTTTCTTTTAACTATTAGATTTATCATTTATATTAGATCAGGTATACAGTAAAGATTATTTGCTGATATAGATATCGTTGACTTGATATCTCTAGACAGCTGATAGTTGGTGATTTGCTCCAGCGAAATCTTCTCAGAAGGCCGCGTTTGAATTTTCACATCTCTTTTATTTAGTTTCTTTCTAATAAAAAAATAATTAAAAAAAAACAATAAATGAGTTTTTATCTCTCTAGTTTTAACAAATTATGGATTGCTCTACTTAAAAGTGAGCCTCCACACGCAACTATATTATATATATTCAATATGATAATAAGCTATATATGAATACAATTTCTCAGTAGCGAGCCTCTTTTAATTAGCAGTTAAATGATCCAACGAAAATATAAGACAAAAAAATATACTACAATATTAATTTTCTTAGATTAATTAAAGATTTTTTTAAAGTTAGAGACTTTAACTGTCTATTCTACGTTCCGAGTTAGGGGCAGATCTAAAGTTTAATCAAGGGTGGTTAAGCCACCCCTATAATTTTAATATTTTAATTATGTATATTGAAATTTTCGTTTGTTTAATATTTTTATATAGTTTAGTTTCCTCATAAAAAAATAATGTTTGTAATTTAATGGTTAGAATTTTATTTAATGTTTTTGAGGTCTTGAATTCAATTCTCAGTGACTGCATTTTATTTTTTTGCCTTTTCACATTATTATGTAGAATCTTTCTATTTAAATTTTCTAGTTCCACTTCTGCTCCGAGCTCTATTCTCAGCTTCGATCCTCATTTATTGTTTTCGTTCGAGAAGATACAGCTGAGAAAGAAAGTATTGTTGTGTGGGGAGTAAGATCTAAAAAAATTGGACGAACTGAGAGCGCTCTTGCCTACATTAATTTAGTTTTATGGAACTAATCAATGGCCTCGTGAAAAATATCCTAAATAGTATCTTACCACTTGGCAATTGGCATAGTGGATCATTTGTCGTTAGGAATTAATGATGAACTTAACTAGAGTGGGAAAAGAACGGCACGGCACGCGTGTCAGTTACATGCCGTGACTCGCGTGTCCCGTGCTGTGACCATTCACGTGCCGTGTCTATCTTTTGAAATTTTGGCACGGCACGGCACGTAGTCACGCGAGTCACGTGTAATTAGGACCATTAGATATTGATTTAATGGTTAATCTTAAATAAACTAACCTAAATTATAATTAAATGGTCACTCGAGTCACGTATGGTCACGACATGCTTAGGCACGGCGTGACTCACGTGGCGTGACCATTCGCGTGCCGTGACCACCCCTTGACATTTTGGTCACAGCACCACATGGCACATGAAAAATTAACTTGGTCACGGCACGGCACAGCACGAGATCAAAGTCACGGCCTGTTAGTCACGTCAAGACACGGCACGACACGTTTTTTTCACTCTAAACTTAACCATGCTCATTTACTTGAGAAACAAGTAAAAAAAAAATTATGGAAAATAAAAAGGGTAATTATATGTTACCCCTTGATTCCTTCCCCCATATTTCCCCCAACTAACTAACTTCCTTTTCTAACTATAATAATCAATTCTAACTAACTAGTGGTCCCTACAAATTAATTAGTAGATTTTCTCCTTCTATTTCTTTCCTCTCTCCCTCCCTCTCTCTCTTCCACCTCCGCCTCCCCCTTCCACCTCTGCCTCCGCCCGCCTCTCCCACCTTCGCCTCTCCCTCTCCGCCTCCGCCTCCCACCTCCGCCTCTCCTTCTCCGCCTCTGCCTCCGCCTTCGCCTCACACGACGAGGATGAATACTTGTTCAATGATAGATGAATAGTTGCATGACGAGGGTGAATACTTGTGCAACGGATAACTCGAAAGTATGTCATCATGGATCTCATTTTAAAGAGAAAATTATGTAGAAGACGTTCGTGGTTTTAGATTTGCAAAATTCCTCACAGATCGTCAGAAATATTAGTTAGATTGAACGGAGAAAAAAAAAACCACCTCTAAAAACGTGTAAAAGATGGGTGTGATATGTCCAGTTTTTTTTTTTAAAAATACTTGATATATCAGGGTGAATACTTGATGTATTACAAATTAATTAGTAGATTTTCTCCTTCTATTTCTTTCCTCTCTCCCTCCCTCTCTCTCTTCCACCTCCGCCTCCGCCCACCTCTCCCACCTTCGCCTCTCCCTCTCCGCCTCCGCCTCCCACCTCCGCCTCTCCTTCTCCGCCTCTGCCTCCGCCTCCGCCTCCGCCTCACACGACGAGGATGAATACTTGTTCAATGATAGATGAATACTTGCATGACGAGGGTGAATACTTGTGCAACGGATAACTCGAAAGTATGTCATCATGGATCTCATTTTAAAGAGAAAATTATGTAGAAGACGTTCGTGGTTTTAGATTTGCAAAATTCATCACAGATTGTCAGAAATATTAGTTAGATTGAATGGAGAAAAAAAACCACCACTAAAAACGTGTAAAAGATGGGTGTGATATGTCCAGTTTTTTTTTTAAATACTTGATATATCAGGGTGAATACTTGATGTATTACATGTGAATACTTCATGTATTATAGATTGATACTTCATGTGAATACTTGATGTGAATACTTGATGTATTACATGTAAATAGGTTGATATGTTGTATTCATCATTCTCTTAATAAGTATTCATCATTTGCACCATAATTGGATGAATAAATGTTTCTTCATAAGTATTCATCCATTTTTGCATAAGTATTCATCCATTTGTATCATTTGAGGTTAAATAGTGTCGTAATGTTTCCATATATAATTGTACCTCAAAAATGAGTACCTTCATTTACATTGGTGAATACAACTCTTGTTAAGTGTGAATACCTTTCGGCAAATAGTCCGCCGGTAGTTATGCGGTGACGGTTATGCGTTTCCCCCTCTACCTAGTGATGGCGGTTGTGCGGTCCCGCCGTACCTTCGTGTACTCTTTACACTTAGGTGACTAGGATGAATACTTGTTAAATGAGAGATGAATACTTGCGTACGATGTGTGAATACTTGCGTAACGGACAACTCGAAAGTATGTCATCATGGATCTCATTTGGAAGAGAAAATTGCGTAGAAGACTTTCGTAGTTTTAGATTTGAAAAATTCCTCACAGATCGTCGGAAAAATTAGTTAGAGTGAACGTAAAAAAAAAACCACCTCTAAAAACGTGTCAAAGATGGGTGGTAATGCTTCCTTATATAGTTATTTCTCAAAGATGAGTACTTTTCTTTACATGGATGAATACTTGAGTTTACAAGGGTGAATACTTATGCGCAATCTATCCACCTGTAATGCTGTGGAGGCATTAACGGTTTACTGTGGTCCCCTACTTATTTCAACGGTTATTAACAGTTTACTGTGGTCCCCTACTTATTTTCAGTTGGGAGAAAAGTGGGGGATGGATGGCGGGAGAAGGTTAGGCCCTCCCAAATAAAAAATAAGAGTGATTAAATTATTGCTCTTCGTGTAGAAGGTAATTATAATATGTTTTAAATTCAGTGTATGTATTGGAGTGAATTGTGAGATTTTGACTCTCATTTGTGCTTAAACAGGTGTAAAATTAAAGCATCAAAAGATGCAATATTCTATCTCCATTCTTATATCAAGCATGTAGATATTTTGATCCGTTAACAATTTTGATTAAAAAATTTTAGATTGAATATCAACTCTCCGATCAAATATTATGATTTTATACTTTTTTTTAATGTTTTTTTACATGTAGAAGTAGAAATTTATTTAGACACGCATGCAAATTGTATCGTATTTCTGATTGATCATGATTTCTTTCTATTTTTTAAATGTCATTGAGGAAACTTTTGAATTGATTGATAATTGATTGGTCATGTCTTCATTTCTTTCTATTTTTATATCATTTAAGGAATGTTATTTGTCATTTAATATGGTATTTTGTTTGAGATTTTTTATAGAAATATGCCAAAAAGATAAAAAAAAAAGATATGTTATTTATGTATAGATATTATTTTAAAAATATTATTTATCATTTAGTCTAAATATTTTTTTATAAAAATATGTTATTTTATATGAGTTTTTTTATTCTCTTATAATATAATATGTTCTTGTTGCAACGTATATGCACAATATTAGTTCATCTTTAAGTAATTGAGCCAAGAACCGGTAACAACTAGTGTTCACCTTGAGCAATATATATATATATTTTTTGAAGGCGTAGAAGCAAAATATGAAGTATTATTGCAAGTATGTCCTGGTGCTCTGTACTTGAGAAAACAGTAAGAAAATGATTGATTGGGATACAAATTAATTAGTACTCATGTTCATGCTACGTATCGATGTGGACACAATACAATAGCGAAATAAAAAATAAAAAATCGCGTTTCTTCTACTATAAAAATTGAAATCACAAATTCTATGATATATATATATATATCACATCACATCTTTATATATATTCCTGAAAATTGAGTATATCTTGCACATGCATATATATAAAATACGGAGATATCTTCTATGCTTTGACCATAATTCATAACTCATGTCATTCTTCTTCCATTTAACACGTTCACTGCCATATAATAGTAGCAGCAGCGCACAGTTTGGGTTTGATTGCCTCTTTCAGATTTCAAAATGAGAGATATTTCTTGAGTGATCTATGATTTGTTGATTACACTAATTCTATATTATGTTCCAACTAAAATGTACCAGAAATTAAATAACGAAATTATTAGTAGGTTTATACCTTTCCTTCATATATATATATATATTTTTTCAAAAGGCCAAAACAGCCCATTTTCATTGCTGAAAAGGATTAAATACACAATTGTTTTAGTTGAGCCAACAAACTAGATCAACATCAGAGAGAAATACCACCTAGCTACTATAACCAAAAGCCAAAACCAAAAGCTAATTAATAGTTCGAACATCAACCACATTCTAACAATCACTAGGTTCCAAAAGTAATTAAGAGTTGCTAAAACTAAGTCACTACTTAGAGAGCTGAGGCTAACTAAAGTGAGATAGCAAAATTGGGAGTTAGACAACATAGTAGTTCCAGGTTTGCCCAAAATTGGAGACACCACGACGTCCATAGGCATGTAGTGATTGAGAGAAATAGCATCCTCCACAATTGGCAGCCAATTCCCCATTGCATCTTGAATCCTTTTGCTCATGGTATCTGCCCAATAATTGCAAAGAGATCTAATAAGTAATATCAATGTTCTAGCAGTTTTGTTTGGACAATCATTAAAACAAAGCTCATTTCGGTATTTCCACAAACTCCAACTAACAGCACTTAAAACAATTAGAAAACTAATTTTCTCTACTGATGGAAGAGAAAGAACAAATTGAATACAATCATTCCAAGTTTGTCAAAGGTGCATCACATCTTGACTTTTGCCTAATCAAAACCAAACTTGTTGAGCTATGGTGCAATGAATAAATAAATGGTCAACAGATTCAAAGCTGGAACAAATTTGGCATTTTGGATCCCCAATGCAGCTCTTTTTAATCAGATTATCTTTGGTTAAAATGGTGTTATGAGATACCAGTTACATGAAAATTCGAATTTTAGGGGGCACTGGTAATTGCCACCACATCATTGAATATTTAGGTTGTATTCCTCCAAAATTAAGTATTCTATATAAAGAGTGTGTAGAATCCTTCGTATCTTTCTGTGTACTAACAATGCTTCTGATAAATGCATATCTGTACAGTTACACATTGTTATATATATCCCAAGATGGCAACGTGTTGCTCTCACAGTCTCACAGAAACACATACTCGTAAAGTCACAACCGTCTCCAAATTAAATCTCATTATGAAGATGTGCTTGTTAACTAATTATACCATACTATTAATTGTCGCTACTGCTCCATGCTTTACAGCTAGTTAGTTTTAGCTTTACTTGTCAATCACTGGAACATTTAGTTCGAAAGAGAGACGGCGACCAAATTAATTAACTACACTATCAATAATTCAAATTATTTTTGTTAACCTATGCGTGGCCTAGATTGTCTCTTCTGTTTTCCAACTTTACATAACATGATGCAAGAAAAAAAAATCTTTATTTTTCATATCCAGGCATACTAGCACACGTGCTTAGAGTTTATTTTAGTTTTTTTTTTCTTTTGTTTCCTTTTTTAGATTTTTATTTTACTGTGCTTTCTGTTGCTGAGAATTGTTAAAAGAACGCACACGACCAAACAGCAGCAATAGGGATATTTGTCTTCTTTTTTTACCCTCAATTATTCGTTGATATGATCCTGTGCTATATTAGTAGAATGTTCAGTTGCAGAAGAACATTGAATTATAATGACAAGTAAAAATAGTGTGGAGGAGACGTATTTCATGCAAACTAAGACTTTCTAATGCCACGTGTTGGTCTAGAACCGCTTAGGTACAAGACATTCAAAACTGGTGCAATAATGTCGACATCGATCCATGTAAAATTAGCAAACTAATTCTTCATATAAAAAAGAAATTTAAAGTTAAAAAGCGAAGGAGAAACAATAATGAATACAGAATTCAATGAGGAACAATCTCCGAGTCAGGTTGCTGAACCTTTTGAAGCAGAGTAATTTTTCTATAGGCCAAATTTTCCATTTATGGGCATCTTTGATATTTTTTTTTAAGACTAAATTTGACATATTATGAAATGGAAGAACGAACTATCTTAATGACAAAAAACATATTGCACAAGAAGATATTTATCAAAACAGAAAAAAAAAATGATTCTTCATATAACAAAAAAGCTGCACTTAAAAAGATAACGAAAACTCTACAAGGATGGAGAAATCTACACTGAATCCTCTACCTCCTTGGTTCCAGATGCTTTTTTGGCAGCAAAATACTTTTCAGCACGGGCAATGTTCTTCACAACTGATGGTTTGAGCCATTTTTTGCGTCCAGGTAACTCAGTCAGGGTACACCCTGCTGCCTCCAGTTTCTCTTTTGCTGAAGACGAAAATGCCCTTGCCTTGACGTGCAATTTCACTTTCAACTCCCCATCCCCTAATATCTGATTTTAGCAAACAAAAAGCAATACACAAACGAGATGATGAATACACAGTAGAATAACATAACCTTGAAATGTATTTTTACACGAGTGAAAAATAGTACAAGAACAGCAATGTAGCATGAGCAAATCCTTCAATACAAATTAACAAATACACTGTATAAAGCTGGTATACAGTAAAAGATTTGCAAGAAACAATATGGCACACGTTAAAAATGATTATTTATCTGCAGTCACAAAATTGTGGAAGGACTAGCAAATTAACCATAAAAAGAATAAAGAAAATGATGTTTAAGCTTAGCAGCATATCAATGCAATACATCAAATATCATGTATAATTAGCAAAAATGTAGAAGTACCATTATACTGTGCAGAATGACCAAAAAGATGCTCTCACTTCCACAATTATGCATTATGTTATTTTCTTTGGGAAAGATAATTTTGTGACCTTTTGTCCTAATATCAACCCCTCCCTCTCTTTTTTTTTTTTTTTTTAAAAGAATCTGTCTCTTTGGAAAGAGTTGAAATATGAATACTATTGTAATTTACTTGATCTTTTTTGCATTGTTACAGGGGTCAAAGGGACCCTCATTACTTTAAAATGTGAACCCACATGGGTAATAATGGTGGAGTTGACAAGCATCCAATATATGAGACTTCTGAGGTTCTACAGAAGTATAGTTTTTTACTCTTTCCATGTTATTGTATAACTGCAGGACAGGACTACCCTAAAATATGATTTACTAGCCAAAAATGCAAACAAAAGTTCACATTTATCAGACAATAGTACCTTCTGTGGGAGAAGACATGTCTGCTTAAGAGGGAAGAACATATATGCTACCAAAAAGCAGTACCATAATAAGTATGATTTTGGCCGACATCAATAAATAAACCAGTATGAACATGCCTGAGCTTTTACATTACCACCCGAATTGAAGTTTTGACACTTATCATACCTGACTCGTGCTAAAATACTAGTACACATCAATTGAATTATGTACCTTCAATGGAAGCCTTCTCTCTCTACCAGATGGGTTGATCAGGCCTACTGCCTTCAGAGTCTCGAGACAGACCTCATCTCCATCCCTGAACCCGAGATCAGCTATATCTTTAAGATTTACAGACACATACTTTGGTAAACCAACCTTCATCCCTAGAAATATATAAGCTTAGACTGTTATATCATCCATCGAAATGTGGTTTGTTTATATGCATAGTTAAAGTAAGAAAAATAGTGAAACCTCAATCCTGCAATAATGCAATGCATTGCTTATTGTTATCATTTGAGTTCAGGTTGTCTCCTGCTCCAAGAGGGGCAAATAAATCAGGCCAAGAAGGCTCAAATCAGGTTGGTTTCTAATTGGGATTGGTTTAAGAAATATGGGTCACTGGTCCAGTCAAATGGTGTTCTGGTTACTTCAGGTTTGAGTAAGATATGGTGCCAGATCTGCGGGCATGATATTGCTCCCGAAAAGGGCCCATATTTATAATTCAAAATTGACCCTCAGTTACCCCTCAACAGGAACAAAGCTTATTTAGCCCAAAGTGGACCGACTAAACCTCAATCTAATGGAATGTTGCCAAATTTGTATACTGAGCACAAAAACAATCCTAGAAAAAATAGATCAAATGATGACAAGAAAGCGCTGCAGAATCTTGCACCTTGGTATGCTTTCACACATTCAATTTAGGTATAGTTTACAATGGTAGCCCAAAAAGTATCACCGATATAGTAAATTACTGAACTATTATCAAATTATTTCAAAATATCTCCACTTCTAGGAAGAATAACAGTACCTCCAGCAATACCACGGAGCTTGGGGAGACGGCGGTACAGAGGCATCTGCCCTCCTTCAAATCCCTTTCTGACACCTGGACCAGACCTTGATTTCTGGCCTCGCATACCTATTAAGGATACAAAACAAATGACAATAAACAAATATTTAAGTAATGATCTGATCAACACCGTAAAGGAAAGATCATCAGTAATTATTGATTATTGAATAAAGTATACTGCTTGTTTAACAAAAATGTTTGCATTAACAAACCGATATTTTCTATTAATATTCCAGTTTGCAGGGTTCACAACATTCTTGTGTACGATATCAATCTTCAATATTGTTTTGCTACTTTTCATGAGAGATTATTATTATCAGCCCATTACTTTATATTATTTATAGCTCATAAATTGATGCTGAACCTTTAATCCATTATTCCACTGTAAATAAGAAATATCAGGGTAAATTTTTTTCAACTTATGAAAGGTTACAATGGAAAACATAAGAAGCACCGTGCTGATTGTGGCTTGTTACCTGGAGGTTAATCCCTTTCCCTAGTTAAGACTCATTCAACACCTAAATTGTGCAATTAAGCTATAATATGAGATAATCCTTGATAAATGCCCTTACCTCACTCTAAAATGTCCAATTCTGCTACAATGGACATTGAATTTACCCTCATCGTTGCAAAGCACATAATTAGAAATAATATGGGCATAAGGTCAATTTGGCAGTTAGAATGAAGATTTAAACTTTAATAGTTGATTATTAGGCATACCAAAACCACAGCTGTTGCCTTGACCAGCAGCAGTACCCCTTCCCTTTCTCTTGGGTTTCTTCCTCGACCCCACCTGTGGCCTTAAGTTATCCAGCCTCAACCTCCCCGAGTCATCCCTCGCTCTAGTTGCTGCTTTTTGCTCCCGCGTAACCCATGCATGCACAATTAGTGATGGCGTGTTACTGCTTTTCCTTAGGGGTCGAAGAGAACGCGAGATGGCTACTGCATTTCCCTGTGCAAGAACAACGGATAAGTTATAAGTTCAAAGAAAGAGAAACGGACAGCAGGTCGGAGCCTCGGAGGAGAGAGATTACCGTAAATGAGGTCGAAAGAAGGTGTCTGACAAATTTGGCTTGAGTGGGGGTGGAGGAAAGAGAAAGGGATAGGAGAGAAGCCATGGCGGAGTCCAGTGGCACGATAGACGATAAGCAGTGGATAAAGTAGTGGCGCTATATCTCAGTCAGGCTCTGCCAATTCGGGTCACCCCAGGTACCTGAGTAAAAGGAATTACAAACGAACGGCCCAGGACCATTCTTTTAACTTGGCACGAATCTCGAAACGAACCCCATATAGTTTCTATAGGCACCGGATTGACTTTGGCCCAGTTGGGTTTAATCTGGACCGTCCGTTTTTAATTAGCTTGAATCAGGTACCTGGGAGGAGACGGATTCCAGGCTCTGCCTCATCTTGGGAGAAAAATACTCGGATTAATTCGGGCTGAATCTTACTTGGATTAAGGCCCAAACCAGGCCTAGAGCAATAGTGGGCCTATCGAGTATAAAATTTACGAGAAAACAAAATACTATTGTTTATTTATTTTGTAAATTACTTCGAACAACTTTTATTTTCTAAATTTGCAGAACCAACCTTATGCTTAAAATTTGTTCCGAACACGAGTTTTCCCTTCACCTTCCATTCTCTTTCTCGACTCTGAAGGGGGGGGGGGGGGGGGGGGGGGGGGGGGGGGGGGGGGTTGTTTAGAGAAAAGGGATATACCGTAAAGGGATAAAATTTGAGTCAAACTCATGTTTTCATTCGTTATCCTAGGCTTTAATTTCATATTAAATGAGGCTGAACTGAGTTATATTTTGCAAACCTCCGAAATTGGAGCAAGTCAGTGCTATCACTCAAGTTTGGTGAACCGAACGGATATACCGTTGAAGCAGAGAAAAGGGAGAAATGGAGGGTCGAATGGAAAGGCGCATTTCTGACAGTGACTAAGTGTAATCCAGAGCAGATGATGACTAGCAGACATCTAGAAAGTAATAAAATTCAATAATTTGAAAAATTAGGTTCTTTTGCTTTTCGTTTGTTATTACTTATTACTACTTGGTTATCGAGAAAGCTGTCATTTTAAACTGAAAAAAAAAAATACTACTTGAGAATTATCTCTCTCTACCAGTTATTCTGAAGAATAAAAATGTTAAGCACTGTGGAGCTATTTTGAAACAATATGAGGCTCACCTATTAACTAGTATGGACTGATTACAGCAAGAATCTGACAAAGTTAATTGCATACATACTATTGCGAACTAACAGAAGAAATATTTATTTTGCTTTGGCAAAGATATAATACATCTATGTACTCTATAAGAGTCTGACAAAGAATCTTAAGTGTGTATGTGTAAGATCCTTTAGTCAATGCCTAGATCAATATGCATCCATCAATAACTTCCATATACAAACTCATACAAGCAAAAAAAAAAAAAATCAATCACTCATCTTTGTTTAATGCAACCTGGCTAGACATTAATAATCTATCATTTTGCCAATCTTCCCCATTCTCACGGCATTAAGCAATCTTTTTAAGGTCAGCATTAAGCAATCTTCAAATTCAGTTAAAGATTTCTACAATTCATGGTAAATTTGAAGGGAGAGGAGGTAGTGCCGCAGATTCGGGACCACTGTTTTCACCTGCTCGTTGGGCCAGCCGCTCCTTAAGAAATTGGAGCCTCTTTGTCAACTTTGCCTTAGCAGCTGGTGAAAGAGACCCTGCATCCTATAATGAAAAAAATAACAAATGAAATTGATTCATTAGAAGACCAGCCAGACTACCTTGGTCTTAATCATCTTCACAAGGGACATTTGAGGGCACATTTATTAAATCATTTTTATGACATAAGACATGGCTCAGGCTAAGTGCATGATGGCTAAAGCTGAGTCTTAACTGGGCTTGATTTAGACTTATTCGCACTTTAAGGATAGGGTCGTCGATACTTTTTCAGTGGTTAGAGGTGCAAGAAGTATTGCATGAAATAGGTAAGTCTGATGAGTCTGGCTTATCGGCAGCACTTTTTCTGCAGTGCTATATATAGACTATCAATTCCTTGTAGACCACACTACCTTTTGAAAATAGGAGGTTGCCAAAACTGTATATAACTTATAGTTCAGTTGTTCCACATGTCACCACACTAAGATTCCAAATCCAAGCATAATGAGTTAATGACTTACGGTTGAGCTAGAAGAAGAGCTCTTCTTTGAAGAGGTAGCTCCCACAAGTCCATCTAATGAATCCTCTGGGTGCGTCTGGGACCAACTTTTTGGCATTGAGTCCAATGCAAAAGGGGTCTCCCTCTTCAAATTATCGCCTTGGGAATAGCTTCTTAGAGAGTATGGCTTCTGAGCAGTTGCTTGCTTCTCAGGAGGCATACTGAGCATGGCACTGGGATCTTCACCACAGGAACTATTGGTACTGCTCTGACCTCCTTTGGTACTTTTTGGTGGAAGATGCCTCTTCTGAGGTTAAAAATTTTCATTAGTAGCAGTTTAACGTATATTACTACAAAAGTGTGAAAAAATATGCCTGAAAAACATGAAATGTATGTACTCCTACAGACTATAAGTAATATCAACTACATCCCTTCTAAACGAGAAAAGAATAGCCTTTACAACTCTCACATGGTCATTTACTCGAAAAAAATACCCAAACAAACCAATTTTTACAATCTATATTCATAAAGTAAAAGAAAAAAGGGTTATTTATTAGGAGAACAATGGCATATCAGGTATTCTCATTTCAAGAGGGGCATATGAGATATTTATCATTTTACAAGGGTATACATGACTTTTGACACTCTGTAGGGTCAAACATAAGTCATTTTCTTTTAGTGAAAATCAGAAATGGTGAGAAAATAAGTGATAAATTTAAAAATGTGTTTAGAATGGTGTCAAATACTGTTAAATTTCAGAAGTTGGTATAGGTTCCCATCACAATTGATTACTAGTAGGGACTGCAATCTAGAGGTAGATTTCAGGAATGGAAAAGGTACTGGAGTTAGCTCTTGACAGGCTTGCCAATCAGTATCCTTGCACTTAATGTTCTTATCATTTCTTTTGTTTATAAAAAAACCAACTTCATTAAACATATATTGAGAGAACGTGCTCAAGTTGACTTATTTTGCTCATATACTTAATTATCTAATTTCAGGTACTTGAAGCAGCTCTAACACAGGAAGGGAATAGAAAATGCTATTGCAGACCTCGTGCTCTGAGGAAACCTTCTTAAATTTTGAAGCAGGTCCATTCTTCACTTGCTCGTCACTAACACAACTGTTATTGTTTTGGTTGGTCAACTCTGCTCCCTGTATCTCTGGAGAACAAGGAGGACCATGTTTATCTAGAAAATCCTGGTTCAAAAAAAAAGCAATAATTACAATGGCTATGCATATTGGGATCACATAGTGATGATATCAACCGTTAGGATATCCTTTAAGCCTTATTTATATGGAGGTACATAAATTATTCTGTAAAACATGGTTTCACAAACATTGCTTTCATGATGATTAATAATAAATATTTTAATGGTTAATTGAGGTGTGCTCCTGATTATCCAGTGCCACCAGTAGGCAGTGGTGTCCTAACCACACCCGCCCCCCCCCACCCAACCCTACCAACTAGTAGTCGAACATAGTGGTAATTGAAGTGTCTACCCGAGATAAAATAAGTGTTGACCTGTTATGTTAAGTGTCAGCCAGCCCTGGCCATACCAATTAAACACCATAGTCAACCCTAGCCATATAAAATGTTAATTTGGATGAAGCGTGAATGTTATTATATTTAGCATGCACCAAGCTACATAAGTGCTTAACTTCAGCACTAAATTTGTCAATCCTAAATGAACAAAGTACTGATCAATAGATTCACTTTTCCTTCTTTTTTCAGTAAAAGGCCCAGGCTATTTTTTTTTGTGGCATAAACCCCAGCAGAAGCTGGGTTCTGCTAACCTATAGATTTCAACTGTCAACCTTAATGTAACTCGCAACTACATTATATGAATGAACTTAACAAAAAAGAATGCCTGAAGAGATAGGTCTTGGGCCTCTATGATGAGCAAGCATTGGGTATATTTCCTTGGGTGGGCCAAATCAGTTCCCTAGTTTGCTTAAGGGAGGCATAAACAGTTACATAATTATGAAATAAAGTTTAATATCATACCGCAAATATTTTATCCCTGTCATCCTCCAGTGTTGGGCAGTTCCTGTTTTGAAAAGAAAAATGATCCAAATATGATTTAATTAAATTCCAAATATTTTCAAATCCACACTACTGGAGTATAATGTGGAGTATACATAGAAGCAGCTTATGGACTATTTACCTTGACCTGACTTACTCTGCTAAATAAGTTGGCTCAAATTTGTTTTGTGGTGGATGGGCTTCCCTTTGTAATACACTAAATACTAAATAATAACGGGTTAACTAGAAGTTGATGCATTTAGTATAAAAACTTAAAATTGAGAACAAATTGGTTCATGTGTGAACCAAACCTGTCGGGTCAGCCTTCACCTGGTCAGGACAGGTGAGATCAACAATTGCCAGCTCTATATGTGAGACACTTGCCTTAAAGATTTTAGCAAACGCACTTTGAAGCTGAGATCTTACTTGAGATCAGTACTTTTGCTGAGTTTATTATTGCAAAAATCACGCAAGGAAGCATAGTTTTTTTCGAGCTTGCGATTGTATTCACCACGCAGGTCCAAAACCTTCTGCTTCAAGGTTGATATCTCCTGCTCTTCCACTGCAACTGCCTCCAGATCTGCCCATACCTTTTACCCAAAATAAAATAAAATTAAAACCAGACTGGTACCTTTTGGCTACGTGAGTCAAATTACAATTCTAGACCAAATTTCAAATTTCTGGTTGAGGGGGACCAGTACTGTATCAGCGCTGTTTGAGCATTTTAAGCATCAGTAGAGCTCAGAATAAAGCACTCAAACAAAAATAAAGGACCAGAAATGTAAAAATATGATATTAAATTGGGATGAGCCAAACATGGAGCCAGAAACCCAAAAAAATACCATGCCATATTGGTATGTGCTGACTGAAACTTCAATTTTCATTGCACATTTTTGTTGATATACGAGCATATCCCACCAAAAACAAAATGAAACAGACTATAAATGAAGCTATAAAAAAAGGATAAAAGAAAAGAGGAAAAAGAAAATAGAACCTTGCTGTCAACTTCAGTAGGACTAGAAGAAGATCGCCCATCTTGTGAGAGCCCAGCCTCCAAAAAGGTTCTCAGTTGCTTCTCCTGCTTCAACTGCTCTCGCAGCTTTTCAACCTGTTCTGTTTTAAAGATGTCAAGTATTTGCAAGTTTGTGCCAGTGTAGTAAAACCTTACTGGTATGGCACCAAAAACCCCAAGGCTTCTATTATGAGGAAGGGAACAAGACTACCAATCAAAAGATATATTTTAACTAACAAGATTGAAGGGAAGTATTCCCTTATGTAATGTCCATTTGCAGCAAGACTGGAACTATTGGAATATTATGTAAATACTAGACAGGGGGAAGCACTTACATCTTTCTCCAGTTGTAACCGTTGCTCCTGTAGACCATCCCTCCGTCTCTCTAAGCTAGCTAGCAAAGCTGCATTTTCTTTCTTCTAAAAGAAAAAAAAAACAAATTTGAAGTATATGAATAATTCATAATAATGTCTCATGTTAAACCAGCAAATATAAAATCACAGATACCATCATAGAGCATAAGACTATCCTAACTCTTAAGTCATAAACAAAGAATGTAGGAGGTACTATAGCTTTTTCCAATGATGGAAGAGGGGTGAAGAATATATTTCATGTTTTGTAAAGCATATAAATGACATTTCTTTTATTTTGCATTAGAAAAGTTCTCATTTGCAGGGGCGTAACATCACAAATAACATCCATTATAATAAAGCCTGCACCTAGTTCTACTCCATACTTACCTCCTTAACGAGTCTAGTCTGGAGTTGCATCTTAGTGCTCTCAAGTTTCTGAACCATGGCCTGGTCTCTGAGAAAGAGAGAAAGGGGTACAAAAGTGAAGATATTACCTTACAAATTCTCTTATTTGAAAAAACATTTTTATCCATTAAAGCACAAGGAGAACAACCCCCAATATGCACCTGGTCTACATCTAAATTAAGTTAATTGAACATTTAGCAAACCATAGCTGATCACTTACTCATCATCACTATTTGTCTCCGTTGATTCCATTGAAAGATTCTTCCTTGCCTGAAAGAAGAGAAAGGAATCAGTAATCTAATGAAAAAGTTCCTAACAGCGTGTAACTATTTGGTATCGATCAGGATTAGTATGGCATAGGCAGATTACATTCGAAGTATTGGGTTCAATGTCCCTTATTTTTTTCAGCAATCAAATATTTTATATGTTGTATTTTAGGTGTTAGGCACGTATTTTAATAAAGAAAATTCATATCTGAACCCCATAAAAAAGAATTGTTGTATTATTGACTCCCATGATTAAAATTATAGTTTTGATGTTATCAATTATATTAATATCAACATTCATATGATACTTGACCCTATTTAAAAAAAAATTGGTGTCGCCCCTGGATGTAGGGATCATTTTCTTACCTCTGAAACACAACCAGGTTGGACTCGAACTATTTCATTTTTCCATTTTTATTAGAAGAAAATTGCATTGTCTTGTGTAAACACTCATTTGATAAAAATATAAGTGAACCTGTGGTGACTGTGCTAAGATTTCTTATATTAAGATATATTATAGTGTAAAACAAGCAGAGTATACATACAGAAGTACGACCCCACATGGAGGCACGGTTCACACTAGGTGTCATCTCACTGGTTCTGTCGGAGAGTTTGATGGCTCTGGAGAGTGGTACATAAGAAGCTGAAGAAGCTGTTGACTGTTGAATTTGACTATCATCTCGTTCTTCCACTGGAGCTTGATGTTTCTTGCTCCGGCCCTGTGAAATATCTTTCTTTGCAATGGTACCCTCAGGTAGAACTGATGTGGAGGTAGAGGAAGAAGAGGGATTCAAAACACTCACCACTTTGTGTTCCAAGGTATCGGCCTTTGGATGATGTATGGCCCGTGAATTGCTATTTTCATTATCCTGCATTCGATGACTAAAATTTAGAGCTGTGCACCTATAGGAGATCAACACAAGTAATACATGCAAGTTTTCATAATTAAATGATAAATATAGGTTAAATCATGGATTATACACCGGTTAGTAAGTAATATGTATTGTTACAGTAGCAGTAGCAGTAACAGCATGACAATGATCATAAAAAACCAGGGTTACCCAAAAATTGTTGCATGATAGCATACTTGGGGAACTTATAACCAGGAATGTCCAAAATTTACTGGATGATTGGTACATTGGACAAGTTTAGTATTTGAATTTAAGGTTATATTGTTTTGAGGTTTTCCTTGGGCCATCGAAATGATTCAAGCAGGTTTACATCACTGATTGATACTAATGACAGCAATTTTGAATGGTCAATAACAGGACCCTTACAGTGTAAATTTTTCTATTATACTGTGTCATTTGTTCTATCCTTAATATTTATGCCTCAATGGAACTGTCAAATAGTCTTAATCAAGTAATTGAAGTATTGAACAATTCGGGAGGGAAAAGGACGGAAAAGAAAAAGAGCTGTGACCTACCAAAACAGTATCAAAAGTCGAGATTGTCACCCCGGCAGATCCTTTTTCCTCAGAAAATATATAGAAAAAGAATGGAAAGAAAATTACTCTGTCATGAGACAAGTTGCTCTCAGCCTCGCTGTTGCTCCCACTCTTGTTGGCTTCGTACAGTTTCGCTGTCTGATCACCTACCCGCAATTCATGTTCATGATGATCATCGTGGTCATAGCCACCATCTTCATGCTCTGTGTTCTCATCCTCATCCTCGTCCTCATCCTCATCATAACCGTCAAGGGAATCTCTCCGCTTGTCTGAGATCTCGTTATCTGTCGATTCTTCATGGTACTCATCACCCTCAGATTCTGTATAAACCTCTGATGAATATCCATCTTCCTACAAACAAAAAATTAATCTCCTACGCTTATAAAAAATATACAAACTTAAACGAAACAGTTATCCTCATGAAACTATATATGGATGAAATCCTTTTCTTTTACTCTTAGCTTGAAATCTTTAAGTGATGAGCTTCTGTTATTTATATATGAGATATAATGAATCGAAACTAAAAGCAACGTCAACTGTCACAGGCAGAATGGTGCTTTTGATGAAAGAAGGAATGGCCGGTACAGTCGTATATCAAAAAATTAAACTAGTTCTAATGCCATATAAGAAAAAAAAAGAAGGGAACATTAGTGATTCTTAGCAGTAGGAACACCAACTTCAATGTAAGCAAGTGATGTCATGTGCAAGTACCACAAGTTCTGTTTTACACAAATTACCCGCAATGTTGCAAATGTAGAAAGTAGTTGGGTGATAAAGTAAGAAAATGAAAAAGAGAAGTGAGAAGGTGGAGGGACTAACATCAAAAATGTGATCAAATTCCTCAAGGAAGATGATAACAATATTTTGGGCACTGTTGGCCGCAGCGGCTGCCTGAATGAGCTGGAAGGAATCCCCCGGTCCACCTGAGGAGCTATTGAAATCGCCATCAACACGGCCACCCACCAGAGGCCCTCCTACCAGTGGCCGTAGCAGCAGAGGCGCCATGCATGCTGCCAGGGCTTGCAGTGACATCCTGTTCTCTGCCTTGTGTGCCGCCACCTCCAGCATCATCCTCAATATCCTGTAAAACAAATTCAGCAAAGAAGTACATGATATACAAAGGCATCAAGTTCATAAATGTCTTCATGGGATTTTGAGTATGGCCAGTCAGGCAGCTTACAGGAATTTTCTGGAAACAAAATCAGTACATGGTTGTAGATAGAGCGGGGAAAATAACAAAAACAAGACAGGAGACAGTTGTTATGGTTCACAGATATTGAATACGTTAATAAAATGGCTTGTAGTATTGGAAATGTTGGTCCAGAAATTAACCAAACAGCGCTAGTATAATACAGAAGCAGTCAGGATATCCTTTAGTTATCTTTGCACATCTAATCATTGAACCATCGATTGAGCAAGCAAGAGCGGAAGTTTGCATCAATTAAGTCATCAAACCATTGATTGAGCAAGCAAGAGGGAAAGTTTGCAACAATTAAGCATTTCAATAGAAGAGAGGGGAAAAGGCATCAAGTAAATTAAACTTTAATCAGAATAAGCAACATGCACTCTGTAATTTTGTACCCAAATAAAAGGAGTGCCTCTTTTATTTTCTCTTTTTCTTTGGGGGAGTGGGAAAGATACCTTTGCAATAAATGGCGGTTTGGCTCTGGAAAGGTTTCATATATAGTGTCCCTGATTGCGTCTATTCTGTCATTAACTTTTGCTCCTGTAATACAATTTACACTGAAAATTTTAAAATGGCACAATTACATTAAAGTGGAGGATCTATCGATGAGAACAAAGGAAACAAAAGTCTAAAGGCAAATTCTTACTGTAAGCATCAACTAATGCAGTACAACACTCGGCTGGAACAGGATATTCTGGCATCTCTCTAAGCACGAGCTAGAAAAAAGAAATAAAAACAAAGATAGGAAAATCTACAATATTATAGATAGACACGGCATTTTGCTCTTTCTAATCATTTAAGTCATTCTCTGCTTTTACAAATAAAAAATGTCCGACTTGCCAAGAACATGCCAGAATGCCCATAATGAGTTGTTTCTGTTTAATGTTACACCTTTTTTCTTGTTTACTTGTTCATGCTCGGTCAATTAGTTTCAGAATCACTCTTATATTCCAAAAACATTGTAGGGAAATGGTTTTATCATACAGATTTTTAAAGCCAAGAAACTCATTTTTAGGGTTCTTGACCAGAGGCAGAGCAATACCTATATCAGTAGGGTCGGGGGGGGGGGGGGGGGGGGGGGGGGGTGTGTGTGTGTGTGTGTACTTGGGCTAATGTGCTACATGATGTAAAGACCATGTTTTACTTCACGTCCCTATCTCCGTTTATAAAGTCCAAGACGTCGATCCGAACCATTCAACATGATCTTTATTTTTAAATGTGCTTGGAGACCAAATTTTACATATTTTTTACTTTTACTATTTTTTAAGATAGGTAGAAAATCACTGCTTTTTTATGGTCTAGAATCTCATGAATCAATGGATTTCCTACTTAATGAAATAGTAAAATATTCTAAAAAATGTAAAATTTGGCCTCCAAACACATTTTAATATGGAAATCATGTTGAACGGTTTGGACTTTGGAAGCTGAGATATGGACGTGAAGTAAAACATGGCTTTTACATCATGAAGTACATAAGCCCAACACACACACGCACACACGCACGCACTTGCTGGGGTTTTGAAAATTTAGTACCAGGAATCCCAAGACCAGCAATTACAGCGCAACGAGCAAGTAATGGAATTTTAGGCAGGCTAGGTTTTACTTGCAGTTGAATTTCCTAAATTTTATAGTGGTGTAACTACATATCATTGTGCTTTGATCTTATGTTATTATTGTTCTTAACCTAGTGAGAACACTGTGGACAAAGATTCTATCTCTGCGACAGTTTATGGCATAATACTGGTCAGGTCAATCACCATTACAATCAATCCAAGGAGACATAACAGTTGATATTACAACATTCCATTTCAGCTTAAATAAACAAACCTTGATGCAATCACCAATTACATGGGCATCCTCATCTGGTGAAAATTCGTCTTTCCCTGAAATTAAATATAACCTTATTTAGTAAGAGACCATGGCATTGGAAAATCCACAAAACAAAAATATATAGAAAAAAAAAACGTAAAGAACATAGTTTCGAAAAAAATAATAATAAAGTCCTGTGCACCTTGCTCATAGTCCTGCACTCTCCGCTTGACCTCTTCTACATCAGCTGATTGCCTTAAGATTCCTTCAACCTTAATTCCTAAAATTAAGAATAAATAAACAGATAAATAAGGTAATTAGCAAAGATCAGCCTTTGGTGATATAAGGAAAAAATTAATTTGGGGTTGGCACTCTCCCATATAGGGAACACAACAGTAGAGTATGATTTAAGGTAGGATAAGTGCATAGGCATTAATAGATAATGCATTACCATAATCTTCGATGAAGCAAAGGGCTTTCTCTAAAAAGGATGGGTTGCCCTCTGGGTCTTCAAGTGCAAACATAACAGGAGCCTGAACCAGTGATTTCTCAGGTGCCTTCTCCTCTGCTTAATAATTAGCACAATAATCTTGTTACATCTCATAAAAAATTGCAATAGAAATGGTTTATGTTGTCAACTTAACCAGAAAAGGGCAATGTTAGACAGGTTTTCTAGGTATAG